>JAOBBB020368382.1:0-10118 GCA_025331005.2 Zoanthus gigantus
GTTACAGGTTTTAGAAAGGTTGGGTATGTGAGACCCCAAACTTGAACACCATAAGTAAGAAATGGGTAAATTAGAGATAGCAGGAAAAAATGGTCACTAACTAGCGTAAAAGATAGCAGGAAAAAATGGTCACTAACTCACTGATGACCTACAATAACGAAGAGAAATCAGGGGAAGGAAAGCGCGACCCATTTCAAATATGCCTGCCAGATGCGTGGTATCTAGCTGTGGGAACGTGTTTCACGCCACAAATGTCTGTTTTTGCAGTCCCTTTAGAGTTTATGGTACATATGCAAAAGGTTCTAGATTGTTCAAATCAATATTTAGGATTACAACGGTACTCAACAACTTGGAACCCTAAACATGTAATACTTACAGCCTCAACACAGACGGCCTTGAGCTGGGCCCCGTTGAAGTCGTCAGTACAACGGGCAAGCTCTTCGAAATTCACCTCTTGACTGAGAAAGAACAAAAATACATCTCCATAATGCAACTGCACGTTTATCACAACAAATAACACAGAACTTCCAACATCCATGCTTAATATTATTTCAGGTACATTTTGTAGGTAATACTGTTACTCACTGCAAACGTAGCCTTAGCGCCCATCTCAGTGCCTCTGGCCTCTAGTTTGCAGTCGATTCTTGTGATACTTTATCACTGACTATTCTTAAAAATGTTCTTAACGGTGCACATTGTTTCTGACCCTCATTATCCCACGTACTTAATCCGTATATTAAAAATGTTGTAGGAAAACCCATGCACAAACTCCCGTATCGTTGGGTGTAGGAACCAAGTCAGCTAAAATATTACAAAGTTTTAAAAATCAAATACAAGAACAGCTGACAAACAAAGAAGGTGAATTTTAGTGACTATATTTTGACTGACCAATACCTGTTTTCATTAAAGGAGAACTGAACCCTAAAATTGACTTTTCATCGTTTGAACATTTAGGAATAGTAGAACAACTATATGAAAATTTTTTAAGCTGTTAGATGAGCAGTTCACAAAAATTTGATGTTTTGTAACGAATACACAAGATTTGATCGGCGGCTCAATATCTAATGTCAGCGGTTGTTTATGACGTAGATTACGATACTAGAATGATTAAAAAGAGGAAAAACATGGTTACTGTGCGATTTTTGGCTGTTATAAAAGAAAAACAACTTTGCAAGACATAGATCGCCCAAAAAATATCAAGACTTCGAAGCACACTGCCATATTTAAGCTCTGAATATCGTAACCTAAGTTATACCACACCGCTGACAATCTCATTTGCGACCACGGTATCAAACCTTATCTAGAGAGTTTTCTTAGTTTCTATATTTAATTTCTCAATGTAATTTGACTTTAAGTTAAAACTTCACAGAGTTAATCTACTACATCAATAGATTCAAACAAAAATAGGTTAGTTTTAGCATTCAGTTCTCCTTTACCCACATGTATGAGATGAAGTTTAGCTTTCGCAAGTCAGCATGTTTAGACTAAAAAAAGCACCCACTCGTACGCATGCACCGATCTGTGTTTTCGTACTGAAAAGTTAATAGCGATGTTTAAAGTGCCTCTTTCTAACTAAGAAATGATTTTACCTGACATTCATTTTTCGGGAATGAATTTGCATGATTCTTGCCCTGGCCTCTTCATTTGGGTTGGGAAACTCAATCTTTCTATCAAGCCGTCCTACAGCAATCAAAAGTAGCTATAATTCATGTTCATTTTAAAGTATTGCATAAAAATGTATAATAATAATAATAATTATTATTATTAATAATAATAATTATTATTATATAATAATCATAATCATAATAATTATTATTATTATTATTACTGTCATAATTCGTCTATTTTAAAATAGATAAAATCAAGGTAAAATTATAAAACAGTTTTCCAAACGTTTTCGAACAATATTGTTTATCTTCAGGGTAAAACTGTTTGAAAGTCGCTTTTGACAAGGTTTGTTAGGTTAATCCGATACCCTTGGTGAACAGGGCAAGTTCAAATGATTGTACTTGTCTATTCAATTTTGGATAGTAAGCTGCAATGTGCAACGCTTCGGTGATTGTTCGCCTTAGCCAATTTTGGACTATTGTTAGTGTTCTCCATTCAAATGCGTGGGAGGGGTTCTCTTTCAAGCGCCGAGCTGGCTCAGATTATTTGTTCGGATCTGAATGTTCATCAACTCTGACTTCAAAATTCCAACTAGTTTCACCAATATAACTCATTCCGTAGCTGCATGTGCCCTGGTACACAACAGTTGATAAATGGGTATTTTTGTCTTTCAGGTTGAAGATGGGCTCAGTCTTTCTTGTTTGCCAAATAATGCAGAAATTAAATTTCCAACATGTAAAAGTATTCAGTTTCTTCATGAATTTGCAGCTCTCAAACTCATTTTGTCGGCAGAATGGTAATTTAATTCCGATTTTTTGACACTCGTCAAACCAATGTGTTGGAATGATAACTAGTGTCTCTCTTGGTAAGGTTCTAAAATTTATCATTTACTGACTTTATAAAATATTTAGTAATATTATTTAATTTAATATTAATTAATTAATAGTAATAAATTAATACACTTAGAATACAAGCTCTGTCAAAAAGCGACTTTTTTACTTTATACTTTATGGACCACCGAACCGAAAAAGATCAAGGAAGAGGAAAATAATATCGTATAATCCACCCTTTCTTGTTGGAAATAATATTGTATAATCCACCCTTTCTTGTTGGAAATAATATTGTATAATCCACCCTTTCTTGTTGATAATAATATTGTATAATCCACCCTTTCTTGTTGAAAATAATATTGTATAATCCACCCTTTCTTGTTGGAAAAAAGTTCCTCCGCGCCGTTGATGAATGTTTCCCTAGAGGGCACGCCCTTCGATCTATATTCAATAGAAACACGTTAAAGATATCGTACAGCTGCATGCCGAATATTGTAATTGTTGATGCACACAACAACAAACTTTTGAAAAAGCCAAATGAAACAACACGGCAAGAAAAGACATGCAACTGCAGAAAAAAAGAGGAATGTCCCTTGGGCAACAAATGCTTAACCCGGTCTGTAATTTACCAAGCAACAGTGGAAACAAATGGGGGAAAGCAAACGTACATAGGCATGACTGACACTGAATTTAAGACGCGATTCCGAAACCATAAACAGTTATTTGAAAAAGTTAAGTACGAAAACCAAACTGAGCTAAGCAAATACGTATGGTCGCTGAAAAAATAAAAACACCTCTTTTCACATAAGTTGGGAAATTGTTGATGGGGCAACATCATACTCGCCATTAACTAAACGGTGTAATTTATGTATTTTAGAGAAATATTATATCTTAAGACACAAAGAAAGAGCATCTCTGAGCAAAAGATCTGAATTGGCCACTAATTGTAAACATGCATTAAGATTCACGTTGCAGAAATTTAAATGAATATCCATTGTTTTCAACTATTTTTCAATTCTTGTAAATTCAAATTTATTGAAATCTATTGTAATTCACCAGCGATAAAAACACGTTGCGTAACAACATCATTTCAATGTACTCCCGAAGAGTGAGGGCCGCAGTGTTCTCACGAAACAGTTCTGTAGAGTAAAAGAAAAAAGAAACCATCTACTGTCGTTGTTGTTTGTTACAGCTCGTTCCAAAAATTGAGCACTCCAAGAAGACCAAAGGTTAAATTTTGTTTTGTTTTATATACACATATATGTTGTGATGAGAGAAATGACTCCAGCAACTTCTACAGTTCCATGATAAAAAAAAATTCTTTATTAAACGTTTCGGGCTTCGCCCTTCATCAGTAAAAATCTAGTGTAAAATGAATAAATAAATTTAAACTAAGTTTATAAAATCTAGAAAACACTAGGTTAAAAATACAAGCGGAAAGGGTTAAAAATATTTACAAGTCCAACGTTATAAGTGAATAGAAATCATTAAATTGTAATGTAAACAGCACTACAGCACTACAATAGGTTAAAAATATAAGCGGAAAGAGTTAAAAATATTTACAAGGCCAAGGTTATAAGTGAATAGAAATCATTAAAATTGTAATTGTAAACAGCACTACAGGGATGAAAACACTATGATTGGAATTTAATTCTACTTAAGGCTTTGTATTCTTTTCATTTGTTAAGCCCAAAGGGCTGCAAACACCTAAGCTGGGAAGTCCAGTAGGCTTCCCGGCTTAATAGTTTCCTATCAATATCGCTTATGGCGTTACGTTTTTCGATAATGGTGAATTCAAAGTCTTCAAGAGCGTGCGCTAAATCGTTGAAATGTTTCGCAACTTCACAAGTTCGTTTACTCGTGCGCATGTGTGATTTATGATTGCGAAATCTAACTTTGAATTCAGTCACCGTGGAACCTACATACTGAAGCCTACATTTTTTACAAGATATAAAATAAATTACCTTACTAGATGAACAAGTAACAGTCTCCCTAATAGGATATACACGGCCCGTGGCATAACTAAAAAATTTGTCTGTTTCAACTAAAAAATTCCTGCACAGGTCGCAAGTCTTATTGCATTTAAAACAACGCCCTTTCTCTAGGTTGTTCCCGCTAGGCCTAATCTAGGAAGGTGCCAAAAGTTCCTTTAGGTTTTTTGTTCTCCTAAAGACTGGCATGAATGATTTAGGGGGGAAACGCTTGTTGGAGAAAAGGCGAGTTATAAATAAGACTACTATGTTTGTTGATAACCCGGGAAATATCTGGAAGTCTGGGATTAAAATCCATTACTAATGGAATAATTTTTCTATCTTCTTTTTGTTTAGATTTCAACAATTCCTATACTAATGCGGAAGGCCTTATTAAATTTGCCTTGCACAAGTGATTTTGGGTAGCCTTGACGCTCTTCTCGCGAGGAGCAGTTCCTATTTAGCCTCAAAGCAACCCCATAAGGCACTGCGCGCTTGCAGGCTGAAGGATGAGAACTATTATAGGGAAGGTATAAGTGACTATCTGTGAGTTTGGAATAGACATCCGTAAAAATGTAGTCGTCCTTTAAAGAGAGTGTGAGATCTAAGACATTCAGTGTAAATTCTGAAAAGACTAACTCAAACTTTATGGTGGGATATAGGGAATTTTGATGTAGTTGGTAAATTCATGAAGTCTATCAAGCCCGTGCGTCCAGACTTCAACTACATCGTCTCTATACCTCCACCATAACTTGGGTTTAATGGGCCCCCCATAGCTAATTCATCTATTTTTAGATTCTAGGCAGATTCTAACAGCCTCGAGAATGCATTCTGTTGATGGGTTGTTAACGGCTCTGCGATCTAAAGCTTGGCGAACTGCAGAAAGCCCTAAATTGTTATCAATATTAGGGAACATTGCGACCACATCCCAAGAGACTAGTAAAGTAGCCTGTGGGAGGGCACATTGTATACTGACAATGACAATGACATTGACAATTTTTTATTTAGCACCTACAATATTTTAAAAATAAAATAAGTTACAGATTGCAAAGATATATTACCATATTTTTAGGTGCAAGCTAGCTGGAATTAACCTATACGGGCTATACTAGGCCAGCTAGCTTTAATATCTTAATTATTTACTAGTATTAAGGTCATTTACATCTAAACTTTAGTATACTAAGAGACAATGCACAGGAAAAAATATATATATAATGTAAAAATAAAAAAATTTATATAATGTAATAATGTAATGAAAAAATGTATACAAAAGTAAACAATATGAGGAGAATACATGGAATATAAGAGTAACGAACATTAGTGTCAAAAATTAAAGTTATAGAAGAATATAGAATATAGAATGTTGGGGGAATAACGTTTAAGTGATATAAGATTTCATAATTGAGTCTTTTAATAACTTATTAAATTTAGAAATGTTGGAGGCTTTTTTAATTTTCTCGTCTAATGAATTCCAAGCTTTAACACCAGCAAATCTAATGTTAAATTTTCCATAATTTCTTCTAATTCTAGGAAGAGAAAGTAACACTTTGGAGGCAAGTCTGGTATTATAATTATCTCTATTGCTAAAAGATTCAAAGAAGTTATTAAATAACCTAGGTTGGTTACCTGCTTTGAAATTATAAACAAATATTGCATTGTGATAAAGGACAAGGTCATGGAGCTTAATTATGTTATGCTTAATGAAGAGAGGATTGAAGTGGTCCCTGTAATCAGAGAATGTTAGTATAAGCAAAGCTTTTTTTTGTAGGATGAAAATGGGGTTGATAGTGGAGTGATAGGCATTGCCCCATGCTATAAGTCCACAGGTCAGAAAAGGGTAGATCAAGGTGTAATAGAAACTAATCAAGATACTAATATTAGTGAAATGCCTAACTCTAGATAAAATACCAATGCTACGTTTTACTTTCCTGGTGACAAAATTAATGTGTGATTTCCAGTTCAAATGGCAATCAATCATGATGCCAAGATATTTGATATAATTTTCTTGTTTCAGTAATTTACCATTAATACAGAGTTTAATATTGTTAGTGAGCTTTTTCTGAGGAATATGAAAAATGAGGAAGTTTGATTTTTCAATCTTGAGTGTGAGTTTGTTGGCACATAACCAGTTTTGAACATGAATTAATTCTTTGTTTACTTTTACTTCTAACTCTTGAAGATTATTGTTAGTACAATAGAGGTTTGCATCATCAGCAAAGAGATGAAATTCGAGTATTTTTGACGAGTTATGGAAGTCGTTAAGATATAATAAAAAGAGTAGAGGATCTAATACTGACCCTTGCGGGACACCACACGCATTATTCGATATGTCTGAGTTAATATTACCAAGGGAAACAAATTGTTTCCTTTCACTTAAATATGAGGTGAACCAGCTTCTTGTTAAACCTCTCTTTCCATAGTGATCTAGTTTTTCGAGTTGAGTTAGATGATTAACTGAATCAAAAGCCTTACTCAAATCTAGAAAAATACCACAGGAAAATGTGCCTTTTTCAAATGCTTTTTGAATGCTATCAGTGATAGATAGAGTTGCATGTATTGTAGAGTAAGAAGGCCTAAAAACAAATTGTTTACAGTAAAGTAGGTTGTATTTGTCAATGAAGCCTGAGAGTCTTTTAAATACCAATTCTTCTAAAATTCTGTTAAAGACAAATAGCAATGAGATAGGACGATAGTTGTTTACACAAAGTTGTGATCCCTTTTTATACACAGGTATTACTCTTGCGATCTTGAAAAGATAAGGTACAATATCTGTAGAGAAGGAAAATTTGAATATGACTTCCAGAGGTTTTGAGATGATGCATTGTAATAGTTTTAGTATTTTAGTGGGAATACTGTATGGTCCAGATGCTTTAGAGGTATTTAGCTTACTTATTTCTTCTTCAATTTCTTTTGAAGAAGTAGAAAAGAAGTAGGAGCTCTTATTGTGTCTTCTAGGCATATAAGAATGTGGAGAAGTATTTGCAGATGGCACTGATTTTGCCATGTTATTGCCTATATTTGCAAAGAACTTGTTGAATGCGTTACCTATTGACTTACTCTCAACCAACTCAACGTCATCGTGAAGTATCTTAGAAGGTAGTCCACAAGCCATTGGTTTAAGACAGATGATTTGTTTAATACCTTTCCAAACATTCTTTATGTTTGCTTTATTGTAGAAAAATAATTATTATAATAATTTGTTTTGCTAATTCTTATCAAATGGTTTATTTCATTTCTGTACAATTTGTATTTGTGATGATAATATTCTGAATTTGTTTTGAGAAAGTTATGATACCACTTATTCTTTATTTTTATCGATGTTTTATTACCACAGGTAATCCACGGTTTAAAGATATGTTTGATATCATTTTATCGTCATATTGAACTCTCTGAAAATCACTCTGGTGAGAGAGTTTTCCTAATGAAATATTGTTATAAATAAATAAACTAAGCTGCTTGGTAGGTATATGCTTGTCTACTACACTAGATACTTTTGTATAAAAAGCATCAAATAAAAAGTTTACGTCATTACTATTAGGGAGAACCGACTCCCAACTAATTGATTTAAAGTCAAAAGGTTTTGTTCGTCATATTTGTAGTAGTCTCTTTTAGTGAGCTTTACCTTTTTTTGGGAGATAATTAAATTTGTTAATGATCATGAAGTTTGGTAAGTAGTCGGTAAGCTCATAAATTACATTTCCATATAAATGTGACTTTTACAATTATTAAACAAAACACATTGTTTAGAACAATAAATGTCATAAATGGAAAGCTGCGTCTTTATTTCTACAGAAACAGTTTTACAAATAGTTAAGTTTTTGACCGTAGTGAAAAAATTTTTAAAACTGACGTTGCTGAGTAGAAGCTCTGTTTTCATTTTTGTTTAGTTTTTGTAGGTTACTGCTGATCAATATTGCGGGCTCACACCTCGTGTTGTTTTTGTTGAGTTTTGATTTGCGCCATAAAAAGAAAGTGTAATTTTCGTAGTCGTATTATTATTTATTAAAAAGAAACTTAACTATTTGTAAGATTGTTTAGAACAGTTAATGAAGGGACAAAGCGAGGAAGCTCATAAAGATGCCACGAAGTATGAATAGTTTTATACTTTCTTACCTTGTACAAACACATCTAGCCTTTTAATTAGGGTACTTTTTGTATTGTGTGCAGTAATCATAAGTACAAAATGGCCAGGCCTGTAGAAATAGATTAAGTTAGACGCACTGTTCATTTTATTACCTCCGTCTAAGGAGGCTATGTTTTTGGCAGCGTTTGTTTGTTTGTTTGTTTGTTTGTTTGTGGTTTTGTTTGTTAGCAACATAACTCAAAAACGTATGGACCGATTTTGAGGAAATTTTCAGGATATGTCGGAAATGGGATGAGGAAGATCTGACTAAATTTTGGGGATGATCCGGATAGCAGTCTGAATCCAGGAACTTTTTAAAGGATTCTTTAGCATTGCGAGATAGGGCTATTTTCAACTTATGTATATATAATGCCATAATAAATAATCAGATTGATTAATACAGACAATAGGTCACTTGATTGGGTGAAAGAGTTAATCAGTTCTTCCTTGCGATATTGACAAACTGTCAGCCTACAATTAGGCTAGCAATATTATAATTATTCTTTCCATATTTTCATGTTTACATGTATTTTGTTTTCCACAACATCGAATTGTCACGTTCTGTCACACAACTTAGAATAATCAGAATTCTGACATCAATGTGGCAGATTAATATATCATTTCACAATAGAAGGTGTGTGTAAAATAAATATAGGACTACATTGTTGCGTGGGAATCGTGCGGAGGTGTGCGCTCTCGGAGTGCTTTTCTAGTTTTAGTTACATATTTGAACAAATCAGCTAAATCCTTGTGTGAGCCAATGAAGCAACGCACGTGTTTACCAAATGAGAGTTTAACTCATCTTAACCTATGGCTGTCCGCACAATTTGAAATAGGCAGCAAAAGTGGAAAAGCAGCTGGCATGTAGGGGGGTCCGGGGTTGAATTATGCTATTTAAGATAACAAAAAGTCAAAACAAGTAGCCGGCAAAGCTGCCAAAGTAGCTGGTTAATTTTGCTGGCTGCCGTCAATTAGGGAAAACCCAGTAAACCTAACAAAGAATGCAAAAAAGCAGTTAATGAATTAATGTATTACTACATACTGTAGTTATCAAAATAAATATAGCAATAACAGTTGATTTTCACTCCACAAAAACTTAGAGCTCTTCCAACACACAGTCAACAATAGTGTGGTGGAACGAGTGACGGAAGCTAAGATATTCGGTGTAACTTTTGACCACACACTTTCTTGGGAAGAGGATATTGAAAGTCTCTCTAAGAAACGTAACAACCGTATCTACTTGCTTCGCGGAGTAAACCCTTATCTTACTCATGAGGGCCCCCTACACTATTTCAATACATGTATCGATAGCCAGCTTGTATACTGTTCTGGTGCCTGGGGCACTTGTTCTCAAACACTTCTCCTGTGCCTTCTTCGTGCACAGAAACGCGCCGCCCGAATAATACTCCCGGCTGACTACTCTACTCCCTCTGTCGTGTTATTTTCTAAACTTCATTGGATCCCTGAGTGTGACGTTATTAAGTTCAGAAAACTACAGCTGCTATTTAATATAATAATAATAATAATAATAATAATAATAATAATAATGTTTATTTCCAAAATAATCGCACCGCATAATCAGTGAAT
>JAOBBB020368393.1:0-10118 GCA_025331005.2 Zoanthus gigantus
AAATGAAACTAAATAAACACTTTTGCCTTGATAGAGTTCGATTGTTTGTTAAGAGATGGATTCAGTTCTTTTATTAAATTTAGTCGAATAGTTTTCTACTATATTAGCATATAGAGAAAAAATTTTACATTCAGTTGGCCTGATGATGTTGCCGGGATGGCAACGAAACGTTGTCTATTACAGTTAGCTTTTTTGCTATTATAATTAATTTATAAAAAACTTCTCTTGGTAAAAAAACCAAACAATTCCAACAGTTTAGAGGACCATTTTTGATCGTGTGTTGCTTTGATGAAGGGTTTTTAACCCTTAAATTTAACTCTTTCACACTACTTACGGCAACAAAAAAAAAACAATAAATTAAGAGTTGTCTAAATTAAGGAATGCGGAATCAACAAGCATTTGATTTACAAAACATTGCTATTTAATTTGTAAATGCTTAAGCTTAAAGTTTGACTTTTACGCAATACTTGTTTCTGTTCCGCGCTGCCAAATTTAACTTTCGAATAAAAACAAAGGAAAAATATGATTTATTAACGTACAAGACTAAATCACTGGGGCACATTTTTAAAACAATAAACGTTTCTATTTCATATTTATATTTTCAATAGTTTGACAAACGACGTCATATTTTTTGCGTGACATCATGGATAATCAAAAAAAAAACCTCTGGACGACGAGCACCGGACTATGGCGACCTTGAGTGAACCTAACTTATTGGTAGATACTTTTTCCAGGGAGGCCAAAAAAGGTAAAAACATCCATTGTTCAAATTACATGTGGATTGCTTCTCCACAACATCAGATTAATCAGATCTTTTTCTGTATCAATATAGCCAATATTGTCATTTTACGTAGCTTGAGATTTAAGGATTTTACAATACTCTTTTTAAAAATGGGCGTACCCTAAAGAATATCACATTAAGTTAGAAAAATGATTTTCTTGTTATTATGACAAGTTTAATATTTAGTGCAGCCAAAGGCTTTGATTTGACTTGTCATGTGACACGTCACGTTGCTGCACCCTCATTACGTATTCACTCCCAAGTGGTGGTGAGTGTTGGCCGCCATTTTCAGTTTGAATTTCGACGGTATTTGGGGTCCAAAGTACAGTTTTATGTCCATAAATGCAAGTGGTGGATACAGTTATCGTCACAACTCATTATTTGCATTGAATTTAAATTGTTTTACATCTCCTGAATCCTTATTGTAAATGACTGACAACTTGGCCAATGGCGTTAAGCAGGAGAGTCCTGGAGGTACTGAAACAGCAAGAATATTTTTACTTTCTTTGTAATGTGTATGCAGAAGTTGCAAAATCACTATATTCTTAATACTATTTGTTTGTATTATTTTGCAGGGAGCGAAGGAGAGACGGGGGTCTGCCTGATATGTGGAGATCGCTCGACAGGCAAACATTACGGAGCAGAAAGCTGCGATGGTTGTAAAGGTTTCTTCAGAAGAAGTGTGAGAAAAAATCATGTCTACACATGTAGATTTTCAAGAAGTTGTATTATAAATAAAGACCGAAGGAACCAGTGTAGGTTTTGCCGGTTGAAGAAATGTTTTCGAGCTGGAATGAAAAAAGAAGGTAGGTTATGCAAGTTTGGCTAAACTTGTTTTAAGATGAGCTCTTGTTGTTTCAGTTTGTGCTGGTCAACTTTGGAGGCCCTCAAGGGATGAATAACATTTCTAATTATTAGAACATTTTGTAAATTCGATAAAAGTTTATGCAATGTTTATTTATACACGTAGTATATTCGGTTATAAATTGGCAGAAGAACCCATTGTGTCGTTGCGTGTGATTTGCAAATCGATAAAATGTTGTTGTTGATTTCGTGTAGTATTTCAATCGAGTTTATGTATGCTAATTTTAACTTTATTTCAATGACCTAAATACTTGGTTTGGTAATAAGAGTTTAGTAGCTAATCGCAGCTCTGAATAAAGTTAAAATCTTATATTTTTAAAAAAGTTTTATCCAAAATGAGCACGAGAGGATCACGAGAAATAAGTTTTTACGATTATGTAAACTCGGAACTTGCTGCCGTGTTCATGTGGGCTCGCTTCTCCGTGTTTTTTGAATAATTTAGCATTTAAAAATAGATGTTTAAAGCTTGTCGACATTGCTACTTTGAGGTTTACATGTAAAAAGTATTGGTGGACATTTTATTAAAATTTGGTAAATAAGTATATTTTATGAATTATGATGTTGCTATTATATTCATAGGATGTTTTGGTGTTGTAATATTTTGTGCTCTCAAGCTGTCAATACAAAATATCACAACCTTTGCAAACATTTCACATACATCTGCAAGAAGGGTAACCAACTCCTGGAGATTTTGCAGATGCAGATCAAATAACACTTCCATTCAACATGTGATAAACTGTCAGCACTAAGCTTCAAGTTTGATAAATAATTGCAGATTTTTTGAAATTGTTGATCCAGGAAAAATGTGTCTGAACAGATCAGATTAAAATATCTATTTTCTCAGAAGTAGAAAACTTCTAGTGTCACATGTAGATAATGACCATCATTTGACAAGCTACAATTTCTAACATTTCAGGTTGTTTGATTCATTGTTAAATAATAATTTTTGTCTAAAATATTGGTTATCATAGTGTTGAAACACACTAATAGTTAAATGAGAAATGTTTGTTGTCATTTAGTAATAAAATCATATTTTTTGGCTGATAAAAATTATGTTTGTATAACAGGCATGTGTTGCCATTTATATACAGTATTCAACCATATCCTGAAAAACCTGGAAATCCTCAAAAAAAAAAAAAAGAAATCCAGGTCTGGAAAACTTTGTTCAAAAGCCAATTATCACTAACCCAGGATTAAGATTTCAGCCCATGTCCTTGTTTACAATCTAACAGAGAAGGATATGAATAATAATATGGAGATTTATAAGTTCAATGGTATTTTAGAGAAGAAATAGACCAATTTCAATATATAAAAATTCAGCTTGGGACTGAAGCTTAGAGGATAAAACAAAAGAAATTCCAGTAGGTATTGCCGAAAGAATAGCTTATTTATTTTGTTTTATTCTCCTATGCCACAGTACCAAGCTAAATCCTTTACGAGCCAGGTGGCCCATGGAGCCGGCACTTATCTCCGGTTTCTGTAGTGTTAAGCGATTGACTATCTCTGGGCGGGACACTAATCCATCACAGGTTAGGTCCTAGCAGATGCTGGTACTCATTTGCCTACCCTGTAAGGATGGAAAGCTGAGTTGGCTTAGGCAGAAAAGAAGGCCACACAAAGATTCAAATCTCGTTAGAGGTGGGATCAAACTGGGGACCTTCTGGTTGGAGGGCACAGATCTTACTACATTCTGTGCCAACCATGTCCAGTCCTTGGCCGAAATTGGTTTATTGCTTCTTGAATTGGTGCTTAACCTGGGGGTAACATTAACTAGCATTTGAACAACCCAGTACAGGAAAATAAGTATTGGTCCCGAAAAGTCAATATTTTTATGGATAAATTTTTTTGGAGCTACAAATAAGCAGAAAGAGTTCAAAATTATTTTTGACACCCCTGATTCTTTTTATTATGCAGTGCTTGCCGTTTATGGCGAGCGATCATTCTCACTCGCCATTGCTTACACAAAATCATTCTGAGAAGAGCAATAAATGGAACACCTGCTCACACAAAATCGCTCGCCTTGTCAAACCGAAAAAATCACATGTTCATTTGCAATTCCTCGTTTCAGAATTGCAAAATTTCCCATTTAAAGTAGCTTCGTCAATAAGCATGATAGTGTTTGCCATATCTGTTTGAGATATCGTACGGCCTTTGTTATTGGCTGCTCGTGTTATTGCAGTTTACCTCCAATCAAATTTAAAAAAAGCTTTTTTGTCGGGTTTAAAAAGAAAATTGTTCAGTTTAGATGGTGTGAGAACAGCATTGTTTTGCCAAATAATGGACACTAATACTAAGGGAAAAATCGCTCACCTCAGTTATTTTAGGTGAGCTTTTTTCACTCACCAAAGATTTTCAAACGGCAAGCACTGATTATGGTGTAAAACTTTTAAGTATATCAAATTGTTTCCATCAAAACACAGACACAGATCCCATTTATAATACTTACTGTTAATCAGATATACAGTACTTTCATGCAGATCAGTTTTAACTGAAAACTTGTAAAGCTGTATGATCAGCTTCCATTTTCAGTACTATAAATTTGATTATCTTTACCCCTTTTATGTGCAAACAATTTACTGATCCTGATTCAGGAATTAAGTTTCTTTTAGATTACAAGGTGTGTTTTAAGTGCTTGTGGCTACTGCAAGTTAACGTGGAATGTGAAGAAATTTACATTTAAGAAAACCTTTTGAATCTAGTTTAGAATGTTCTTTTATACTCACATCACTTACTTAGGTTGGATATTGGGACTGTTTATGGATGCAGTAGTCACAAAAATTATATTTCATCTCAAAAAAGACAATTTCTTACTGTTGCTTTTATTTTAAAAAAAACGTTGATTGGTATTCACTGAAGAAAATTTAAAATATTATGAATGATAGTAGTTTGAATTGCACATGTGTTTTGAATGGATAAAAAATACACCTAGAGATCAAGTTGGAGATATTGTTAGCTGACAGTTGATTGATTCCAAACAATGTTTTGAAATTTTGTGGGCTTCCTGTGTTATTTGGTAACTTGTCTAGGCTTCCTTTTGTGGTGTTACAGACTCCTTTACCTTGATGGCGACAAGTGGCTACCATCTTTCAATGCATTAGCCACAAAAGGGGTTACTGTCTGGAAACCTTTACATTTGATGGTTTATACATCTGTTCTAAGTTAGTGCAGTTTTATTTTAGTCTAAGGTCAAATGGTTAAAGAATTAATATTCTTTAACAGTAACACTATCACAGACTATATTTATTTCTTTTTCACTTTTTTTTGCTAGCTGTGCAGAATGAAAGAGATCGAATATCTAGAAAGCCTGTAGAGGAGCAAGACAAAAAGTATGGTTTAACAACACAACTTCTTCTATCAGCTGAAATATTATCACGACCAGCTCAGTCACCTCCAGGTGAGCTTTGTTAGTAATTTTTTAGTAATTAATTAAAATTAATAAGATTGAAGATTTTGATGTAATAATGAGTGTGTATTCATTCAAGAAATCATCATCTTCGTTTCATGTCCCTAGTTTCGCATTCCTGGAATTGGATGTGATTTGACTTGCCTCCACTGTTTTTGTGATGTTTAACTTCCTCATGTCTTCCACTACCTTGCTCCAGGTCTTCTTTGCCCTACCTACTGGCCTTTTACCTTCCACTTCCAGCTCCTTCACTCTCCAAAGTATGCTGTTCTCATCCCTTTGTTTTTCATGACAAAACCATTTCAACCTTGTTTTCCTTAGCTTTCAAAAAGTATACACTGTAATTTATGATCTAATATGTTATGAGAATAGCTTGTATTTTCACGAAGCCTTTAACAACAAAAGTATTTTTGTGTTTTAAAGCAAGTAGAGAAGATTATGAAATTTGTGCAAGAACAGTACTTAGTGAAGAGCTTTTAAGTCCAACCATTGTAAAATTTTTGTAACCACATACACTGTATCTTAAGTAAAAAAATTAATGTTCACATGCTTACATCCTATAAGACCTAAATGGATTTTTCTGGTAATAAAAGAAATTTATTTGCAAATTTTAGAATCAATATGTCTGGACAAGGAAGCATCATACCATGATATATGTGAGTCAATGCGTCAGCAACTGCTTGTTGTGGTTGAATGGGCCAAACATCTTCCCTGCTTTTGTGAACTGGCTCTTGATGACCAGGTTGCTCTCTTGCGAGCCCATGCAAGTGAGCACCTAGTACTTGGTGTAGCTCGAAGATCCATCAAGATGAATGACATTTTGCTCCTTGGAAATGATTTAGTTATACCTCGAACAGCAGCTGATGCAGAAGTGGGCCGCATTGCTACTAGAATTCTTGATGAACTAGTGGATCCAATGCGATTATTGAAGGTTGATGACACGGAGTATGCATGTATGAAAGCCATTGTGTTCTTCAATCCAGGTACAAATACTTTTTTTAACTATATTTAAGAAAACTCTAAGAATCATCTATTTGTTTCTCAGAAAACTTTTGTGTATCAACTTTCTTTCTCATTTTCTTTCAACTGGTAAAACTTCATTTCAACAAAAGTAGAATCCTTTTCTTTTTTCTTTACAGAAACATTGACTATAATATCTGCTAGATGCTAAAAACAGTTTGTAAGGAAACCTTATATCACTTAATTGTTTTTGAAAAATAATGAAGTGATATCAGGTTTCATTAGAAAACTGTTTTTTTAAAACATGTTAGAATTTGTGTGTACTGTTCACAGTGTTTTGGCTCAAAGTGATCTGCTTTTTCTAGATGCAAAAGGGATCAGTGACCCACAAAAAATCAAAGCCCTGAGGTCAGAAATTCAGACAACACTTGAGGATTACATTGCCGATCAGCAATATGAATCCCGTGGCAAATTTGGAGAAGTTTTGTTACTGCTTCCAACATTACAAGCTATTGCCTTACAAATGGTTGAACAAGTACAGTTTGCAAGACTGTTTGGAGTTGCAAAGGTTGACAATTTATTGCAAGAAATGCTTCTAGGAGGTATACTAACTGATATTCAATTTTGTAAATTGAATGTAAAAACCTTATTTTGAAACAGTAGTAGTCTTTGTCTAAAATATTTAAATTATAGAAATATAGTATTTTTTACGTCTCTGTTGTTAGATGTTGGGAACTTGTTACAACTGTTTTTTTTTTGGAGGGGGGGGGAAGAAGGGTTACATACAATCCTTCACTGCTTCTTTTTGTTATGCTCCTAAACTGTATTTGGGTTGTGTTTTTCTGCTATCAAGTTCAGTTTATTTTAGTTAGTTTAGTTTAGTTTACAATATTCATTCATGGAAGACCAGAGTGAGAACTCAGGCAATAGGCCACCAAGCCCCCTCTAGTCAGGCTCCTTTTTAATTCCCAGATCGAAGGGTCGAGTGATTGGAACTGGTGCTTAACCTCCTTATCCGATAAGACAAGAAGTTCTATAACCATTTGCAAATGTAAGAGCAACGGCAGTACCTTTTCAATTATGTTAGTACTCTCAAGTGTTTACAAGTTTGGCCAGGTAAACAGTTTGAGGCTCCTGCATGGTATACATGTACCTCCTAAGTGACCTGCATTTGAATATTGAAGTTCTCTGACTTTCCAGACTAGTATAAAAACTTGCATTTTCCACCTGATCTTTTTGAATAATTTAAATTTAAGCGCCCCATGTTGTGAAATTATTTTCAAGTAAGTATTAGAAAACATAAATAAAAGCTACCATTTGCCAACAGGTGTTGAAAATAATTTTTTAAGTTGGATGAAAAAGAAGATAAAAAACTAATAATATTTGATCTATCATGTGTTGCATTTCAACTCTAATTCCCAGACTTCCATGGCTGCATGCCATAAATTATTATAACTGCACATGGGATAGGATACAGCTTTGTGGTGGCTGCTTACTTGCAAAAAATAATATTCTCATCTTTTTTTATTTTACCCTGGGCTGTATATAAAATAAAGCATAGTGCAGGTCAAAGAGCTCTTCATCGTTCATAATATGTAAACACATTTGTATCATCATTGACTGCACTAAAACTTGGGAGTTATGCATGTTAGACTAGCACCTTCCTAACTAGGCCAGGCAGCACTTTAGATGAATGTTAAATGTTTTAAATACTTTTGTTTTATCTTTTTATTTAAGTAGTAGTTAAGGATGTTTGGTTCAATTAATGTGTGTACCACACAAAGTAATAAAATGAAACCAAAATAATGGCCCCCACCAATTTTATTATAATTTGTAACTCTCTTCCAGTAAACACAGAAAGACCATAGGTATTACTTTCTGAAAATGGTTACTAAATCAACTGCCTCAGGTTCTTTAACAATTATTCTCTGAAGTGTGGTAAAAACTTTAATTCTCGTATTCTTCAGAACTGAAGGAAATAAAATTATTTGTTTAAGTATATACAAACTTGGTGATGTCAATTCTGCCTTAAATTGTTTTGGCTTTATTTTATTTTAATTGCTAAAGTTGCATACATATGTACTAATCTGTGCATGTACTAAAGTTCAACTTTCATACAAAATGGTTTACTCAAAAAGGAGAGATTTTAAAAAAACTTTTTCTTCATGTACTTATTACTAAGCTCACCAAGTTTGTATTAACTAATTTTTTATTAATACATTTGCTTGAAATAGGAAACGTAGATGGTGGAATTCACAATATGAATTGATCATCAGGTACCAATATTGCTGAACAACTTGATGCTGCTACCATGGTTACCTTTTCATCGCCTTCATCAGGACAGAGTCCAGACACTCCTCTGCCTTCTCCAGCTAGTGACCAGTTGTTTTCCAACACTAATATCAACAACAGCAGTGCAACTCATCTTGTTGGCCCACCAATAGTGGGTGCAAGTGTGCCAAATTCGAAGTCAACTACTACACCAAATGTGCAGCAGTTTTCAACAGACAATGCACTAGCTTCTGCTAAGCGACTAAAAATTGAGAAGTTTGATACGTGAAACCTGCCAACTCTTAAAAGCAAATAGTGTTGGATCTGTAAAATGATTTAAAAACTATTTTTGTATATCAAAGTACTAAAAGGGATTATAAGGAGACACGTGTTAAGTGTTTGTCATTGTGCTGGCCATAGGAACATAGGATTATTTGGTGTTCAGAGGGTATATTAATTATACCTGTTTATTCATGATACTAACTTTATTGTAATGTTATTCATCAAAATCAACTGAGGTTAGCTAGAGTATTTATATATAGCATACAATAATTTTTAATGAACAATTCACAAAGATTCAATAGCATACAGATAGTCTACTTCCAACCTGGTTATCAGGTTGTTGTCATATGATTTTTTCCAGCTTATCACTGAAAGGAAGATTTTAGTATTTGACCAACAACTTCAATTAGTTTTGTAGAAAAAATGTGAGAGTGAGGTTGTTATAATAAAAAGCTGAATTTACCATTTAAAGAGACAGTATAGCTTTCAATCAACAGTCCATCAGTTTTCAAATTAACTATTAAGCAAAATACTGTAACCAAGTGAGTTTGTACTTACTGTAAACACAATCATACATCAAAACATTATAAATAATTTGTAAAAAACTTATTGTTTCAGGTGCTGTTTTAGTATAATTTGCGTGATTGAGTTTTAAATTAGGGAGGAATTTGAAAGGAGAAAGAGGTTTGAACATGTATTTCTTGTTGGGTTTATTTACACTTTCCAATTCTTCTCCAGTTCCTAGTATATTGTAGACCTACTGAAGACAAAACTTTTACATAAAAAAACTTAGTAATATACTTGGATATATCCTTTTACTTTAAGTCCAACGATATAACTTCAGAAGACATGAAAATTTTTCACTAAACACTTAACTTTTGTCCCCACAAAATATATCAATCACATCAATGCCATGGTTTGGCGTTTCGCATTACCACGCGTGACTGCTGCATTTTAGGCGAGAAAAGCGCGTTCCATTTTTATCCCAGAACAAAAGCGCGCGAAAAACAAGCATCGCCATCTTTCCTAACATTTTTTTTAAGTTTCTAATTTTTTTTCCTCTTTTATTTTGGATTTGGGTGCGTCAAAAGAACAAATTAAGGTACGAAAACTGCTGTCGTTTTAATAGGTGCAAGGAGGGTTTCAATTTGTTTTACTTATTTATCAAATTCACGCTTTTTTTTTATAAGAACAATGAGACTCAGATTGGCCGAAAACTAAGAACAATTTAAGAACAAGCCCAGGCTGAGACTGAAAAAAAGTGAAAATGTTTCTAGTTGAAACTTTACTGAATCTTGTAATTTACGTTTGCAATGTGCACAGTAAAAACACAGAAGCACTGTTTCATCGCAAAATACAGACGATCAGCATTGTTTTTCAATGTCCTGTCTTTTTGTTTTGATTTCTCATCCATTTCAAACCGCTCACAAAAATAAGAACAAATTTAGAACAAATAGAGGTTGAAGCAGCCAAAAAATTAAGAATATAACTGTGTTGCACATGCGTGCTTGTAATGACACAGCCACTAAATAGGGCACTATGGCCTCGCGGGTCAGA
>JAOBBB020368414.1:0-10116 GCA_025331005.2 Zoanthus gigantus
ACATGCATTCAAGCTTATTAAATTCAGCCAAAAGTCACACTTGCGATCTCAAACACTCGTATTTAAGCAGCTCAGAACCTCCCCCTCCCTCTTCCACACTTCCCCTCCCTCCGTTTGAGTTCGTAAGTGCCAGTCAATTCACCCTTGCTCACCATTAAACATGCTATAGGTAAATTTTCTCCCTTGAGTCTCCAGTAGCTCAGTGGTTAGATCACGGAGGGTCGTGGATTCAAATTTCATCTGGGACTTGGATTTCTTTTCCGAGTTCTCCTTGCATTTAATATTGTATTAGTTTTTATTTGGCAAATAAAAATTGCCTCCTACAGAAAATTGTCCGTATGGCCGAAATGACACATAAAAGTGCCAATCATTTTGATATCATCCGTAGATCCCAGTCTCCACTCTTTGTTGTTACAAAAATTGCTTGTGTAGACAGGTATAAAATATAAAGGTTGTTCCGCATTATAAATTTATCTGATCCAAGAATGTCAAGTACGTTTAGGTAACATTTTATGTCGAAGGTCATAAAAAGCTTCGCATTTTAGCTGTTCAATTTAGCTTCAAAATTAAAGACGGCGTGTTTAGTTCCGCTGGTAAGAACTCCTGTTTGCAATCGTCCCGGGTTTGATCCCTGTCTCTGCCGAGATTTGGAATTTTGTGTGACCTTCATTTCTGCCAAAGTTAGCTCAGTTTCCATCCAGCAGATGAGATGTCGGTAAATTAGTAACAGCATCTGTTGGGATTTAACCTGCGATGGAAGCATAACACAACAGAAACCGGAGTTAAGCGCCGGTTATATGGGCCACTTGGCTCGTAAAGGATTTAACTTGTGTAATTTTGCTTTACATCAACTGTTTCACCTATGTAAAGGATTGATAACCAACTTGTTTAGCCTTCGAGGCTGTGCTATCTTCAGTTTTGATGCTGTTCTGGTTAGTATCTTTCAAAACATCTCGATTTCGGAATTTTTCCGAGTGTATTCATTTTATTGAATCTAGAATCTTTTACTGCTTTAAGATCATTTACTTTATGTTATTTGATATGGAATCACGAAAATGTTTTTATGTTCCAAAGGTTGAAAAGGATGAAAGAAGTGAGGAAGAGTTGGAAGAAAAAATACCTGAGGGAGATCGTCAAAATGGCGGCGTACCATCAGACGAAAGAAATCGAAATAGATGAATAACAGATATTTTAGAGACAAAGTCATGTTTAGAATAGCTTAGTCCTGCAAAATTGGAATTTAACCGTATTTAGTCGAATAAATTAAAGCCCCGGGGAGCTTTTTAGAATTTTTGCTTTTTATCAAATGATTCGGTTAGCGCTTATTTAAAAGAAGATGTTAATTAGATTTTCATCATTCAATCTAGTATAGCACTTTGAATACTAGCAAATTTATTATTTTTAAATAGGAAACAAACATAAAATATGGCGTCACAGTCTCAAAACATCGAGTCTCAACACGCTCTAAGAAGAAAAGCTAAACAACATCCTTGATAATTCAACGTATAAACTTTAGGCTCAAGGCTCAAAAGGTTTAAAGTTGTTTTATTTTTCAACCTGAGTAGATGAATCTTTATCAACATCAACGGGCTAAATTTTAGTATTCATACATTTTTGACTCAAGGATACTTCGTAGGAGTAGCAGTGAGTTATAGCTGGGACTTTCTCATTTGCATAAACTTTTGTGCAACAATGGTTATTGTTTTAAATCCTCTAGCCTGCTTTGCGCGGTTGGTTTGTATACAAAGTCTCTCGTTTGACAATGTTTACTAGTAATTAAGAAAGTGGTTCTCCACCGTTTTACCTTATAATCAATCTTGAGTTCGATTCTTTGATTGTTTTAGGGAATTTGTTTAATTGTTTGCTATTATTAATGCATATTCGTTCGAAAATTTAAAGCCGAACTGAGAAAAGCAGAGGAAAATCTGGAATAACACTCTCACTATTTGACAGGATTCTTGAACGACTTGTGTGTGGATGTTAGTTTTGGTCTGAATTGTAGTTCTACTTGTGCGCAGTATCCGTGAGTCGTCTCATTTAAACTTTTGATTTATCTTTTTCAGTTTCACTGACCAGACTTACTGCCAAATAGAACACCACTAAGGGGAAGGATTATCCCATTTTGGACTTTGATAGGGGCGCTTATTAGAATAACTACGGTAGTTCTTTTTTAACTGTCCCATCTGATGCACTTTTTGACTGTTATTATTTAGGTTAGTTGTTTAATGTCGCGTTAGTTTGGGCCTGGTTTTTGTAAAAATTTTAGCCAAGATTTGAAAAATAGTTATGCACCGTTTGGTTTATCCATCTACATTTTTCGTGAGTCATTTCTAAATTTCTTGTATTTTTAAAAGTTTGTGTGAGATGTAGTTAGAATTTTTCAGTATCAATTTTTAGTTCATTTACAAATTGCCTCTCATAATAGCTGGCTTTTAAGTTTATTAATCTCGCGAAGGGGAAATAAAATGAGTTATCGCGTTGTTCGAAATTTGTGCGAATTTTTGTGAACAAATCAACATAGTTTGTGAAAGATATTTGATATAAATCCACAGCATCACTTCCCGTTGTTCTTCGTTTTTTTGCTGCTTCAGCCTCAATTTGTTCTTAATTTGTTCTTATTTCTGTGAGCGGTTTGAAATGAGAAATCAAAACAAAAAGACAAAGCATCGAAAAACAATGCTGATCGTCTGTATTGTTTTTTGCTGCGCACATTGCGAACGTAAATTAAAAGATTCAGTAAAATTTCAACTAGAAATATTTTCAATCTTTTTCAGCCTCAACCTGAGCTTTTTCTCAAATTGTTCTTAATTTTCGGCCAGTCTGAGCCTCATTGTTCTTATAAAAAAAAGCGTGTATCTGTATGCCAAAGGAAAAATCTAAGCCCCGGGGTTAGACATCAAGGGTAGACAAGGACAGCCCCATTTGCACGTCACGAAACTTTTGGTACGGTTCGGACAATGATATAGTACCGGTACCAAAATAAGAGTTATGGTCTTCGTTTACACTTCTCTTTCTATACTTATTTTTAGGTGAAATTTGATCTTTTTAATTCCCCCATCTTTGATTGGTAATGTACTACGTTTGCACATGCGCTTCCAGCCATATGACGCTGGTTATAAAGAACGAGACTCATAAAAACAGTTGGTTTGGCTTAGATGATCGTTTACACTTCCGATGTTCCAAAAGCCTTGCCAATATTCTTGGTTCCCGTACTACCAATTGTACTCGTGCTATTACTACCTTTTATAAAGGTTGAGCATGGGTGAAATGTTTGGTTCGTACCAAATATTTTGGTGCTTGCTTCAAAAATATTGATTATCACCGTCAGAAAAGCACAAAGCAGACAGTTTGTGCGTTTGCTGCTCCCTGTAAGTAAACATCGCGCGATCTTTTCCTCATTTCATGTCTTTTATCACATTGGCTCATGAATTGATAATAATATATATACATCAATGGAATATAGATTGCCTATATATAGACTAATACCGTAAACAAAATGCCGCATCACGTAGGATCTTAAAAGATCAACCAGCCACGAAATGTATGAAACAGTAAAACAAAATGAATGGCTGGAAAACTATGTTGAAATTAATTTGTCAGTGAGCCAATATGAGTAAGAGGTCGGACTAAGCCAGCAACTTCAACCGTAGACAGCTATTTCGTCCTTTTTGAGACTCGTCAGAGCAATAATAAAAAGCCAACCAAAGGAGTTGAGCTTGCAGCAGTTATTTTTTAGGAGCCGATTACAAGGAACTTTTGATCGCCCTAAGTAAGGTAATCCTTGACAGTCCTGGACTCTGGATACTATGTGTGGTCTCCGGATCCAAGGTACTGGATTCAAGATTCCACCTAGATCGATTCCTGACTCTAAAAGGTCTGTTTTCAGTGATTCCGGATTCCAAAAAATAGTATTCCGGATTCCACAAACAAATATTTTCTGGATTGCGACTCCCACGAGTAAATGTTTCCTGGATTCCGGAATCCGGTCTATTTGGATCACTCAGTTCATATTCCTGATGAATATTGAAACAGTTCTCCTTGCTTCTAGTGTTTTTAATGCTCATACGGAATGGAACCTTGACGATTTTATTTTGGTCGAAGCATATTGGAGAATCTCTTGTAACAACCTTCCCCTATCCTCTACTGAATTTCTTGTAACATCCTCCCCCTATCCTCTACTGAATCTCTTGAAACACCCTCCCCCTATACTCTACTGAATCTCTTGTAACACCCTCCCCCTACCCTCAGCTGAATCTCTTGTAACACCCTCCCCTTATCCTCTGCTGAATCTCTTGTAACACCCTCCCCCTATCCTCTGCTGAATCTCTTGACACCCTTCCCCTATCCTCTGCTGAATCTCTTATAACACCCTCCCCCTATCCTCTGCTGAATCTCTTGTAACACTCTCCCCCTATTCTCAGCTAGCTTCCTAAGACCCTAAGAGAGCTCCTTTTATAAACTTCCTATCTTCATATAACCGTAAAGGCGGTATTTGAACTTGTGACCTCCACGCCACCTGTTCAATTCAATCCTCTTTTAACTTGAAAAATAATTTAAAATTGATAGATGCCAAACGTTTTTTAATCATGAAAAAAAGCTGTAGAGCACATGTATTTCGAAATGTTCCGTTATTACCAAATATCATGGGAGTGTGGAGAACACTGATACTATAACTGATAAGCATTTTGAAGATATATTCAAAAAATGCAAGTTGTAATTACAATGGTCGTGATATTAAACCTTCACAGCAAATTGATATTAGTCTATTACAGTAAGACAAACAATGTTCAAACTGACTGTCGCGACGATTTTTGTTTGAAAATTGTGTTTAACTTAAGTAATTTAGGAAACAGTGAATTTACCAACTGAAATTGTCTGCTTCAAATACAACATCGATGTCTTGTTGGTATTGTAAAGCTATGAAGTTTTAGCATATGCAGATGCTCAAATAAGAAACGTCTTCACTCTCATACTTTATTCATACATGCTTTTGTGTGTGGGTGATAATTAACCTCTCACATTATGGAAATCAATTAAAGGGAGCTCGTTAGGCATCAGGTTTAACGTCAGTTTTTATAGCAATATGAAAAGTAATTGTTTTGTCAGCAATCTATTCTCTCGTTATGCATGGCCTGTCTGTTTTTTTTAAACTTACAACTTTGCGCTTATATACTTTCCATATTGAAATATAAAAATATTTTTTCTTGCTCAATTATCTCATTAGAATCTGTTAAATAATTAAAGTAGTAATTATCTGTTGTGGGTGGCCGCGATTAACACTCTTACTCGAAGTAGACGTCATTTGAGTCGTGTGGATTGACTGCCACTCCCGAGTAATTAAATACGTCTCGTGGTCAGTAGCATAGTTGTGGCTGTTGTGTTTTGCTATGAAATAATCAAGTTCTTAAGGATAATCATTTAGTGATGCATATTGTTTGCTGCTGTACAGGAAATGAACATAAGACCCTTATTAGCTTTTTGCCGTTTTAAACATTGAGCTATCATCTGTCCTTTTATCTTAGACTTTGAGCTCTTCCTCTTAGTACTTTTTCAATGACTTTATGAAGAGCCAAGCAGTTTTTACGAGAATTTCGCGCTCGGGACTCCCTTTGATGTGTAAATTTTAGAAGGACGGCTTAATTTAACTAGATTTTATGTTTACTTCTATTGTTTCATAAACGAGACTGAATTGGATTTTCATCCCGCCTGTTTACTAATCCTGTAATTGTGAATGAGATATATCCTAAGGCAAGTTACAAGTTTCTAACTCGACAGCAAATCATGTGATGCTAGCACGCTTTATTGTCTTAGTAATTACTAAACTTGACCCTTGCTTCTCTTAATCCATCTTTGCTGTTGGCAAAAAAACGGCTTCGAGATCATACGAACTTGCTCAGGCTCTTGAAGCTATGATATTAGCAGATTTATAATAGCAAATTAAGTAAAATACGTAAAAGAAAATCGCAGGTGGATAATTGTTTTATAGTCTCTTTTTTATATCGTAGCGGGGAGCTACAATAAGAATAATGACAGAACGTCCGTAATCTAAAAATAACGTTTTAATAAAATAGGAAACATAGAATGAATGCAAATTTAATACAATATTCACAGAAAGTCACAATTGATCAAGTATTGCATGTTACTTTCCTATGGCTATGATTAATTTTTTCCCTACCACTTGTAAATCATAAACAACAAAAAACCACAAAGCCAAGACAACGCAAAATAACCGCCTTGTCGATATTGGCTAGGATAGCTTTTTTGAAAAATCTTACCACAAGACAAACCGGTCCCCAAATTCTTCCAATATTTAGCAATAAACCAGGATGTGTTTTATCTTCCTTTCAAGCGGAAGTTTCTCATTACGAATAATCTGTTCGTTTGTTCCTTGCCAAACTGAACACGCTCCAATTGGTTTGCTTCCGGTCGAGTGCGCGTCTTAGAGTTAGAACATTTTCCTGACAGAGAAATAGAAAAACCGATTTCCCTTTCATCTACTACTTAAACTTTATCTAAATACAAGTTCTTCCTGTTGATGTGCAATCCTTAAGAATCGTTTTATCAGAATGAGCTAGGATAAATTTGATCTAGGCTCAGCCACTATGATCAAGGACGCCATTAATTAAACCTTGATATGTTGAAACTCAAGCGCTTTTTAAAATTAAGTGTGAATTTGTTTATTTTGACCTCAACGTGTGCGGGAGGTACAAGGATTGTAGGTGGGGGGTTGTAAATTGTACAATCTCCGCTCTTTCTTTTAAATTTCCCCCTTACACAAGCCATCACTGTATGTTAAGAGTCTTTTGAAACTTGTTTCAAAGATAATTTTTTGGTAATAAAAAAATTGAGGCAGTTTATAATAATGTTTAGTCTAAGATCTCACAGCATCACAGCTGTTGAGTTCGTAAACCTGTCTTATTCTGGAATTTCACAATTCGTTTTCGCGGATTACGAGAGCTTCTAAACACGCACACCGCTCGCGTACGTTCGTATGGTTTTTGTTTAAGTTACAATAGCAGAGCATCGCGTTCTGTTTTTGATTTGATTGTCAGTGTTACCTGCAACTACATTTGCACTTTGCAACAATAGGATATTTGAATTTCAACCAGACACAGTTTGTGTTTAAACGTTTTTTAAACTTATCGGGGCAATACCACCGAAGAAGACCAACCCTTTTCACTTCTGACACATCACAGCGCATACCTTTTGGAAAGGAACACGTTGACTTTTTTGAACAGCGTCCAACATTGAGGTAGCGAGGCCAAAATCTTACTCCTAAATCCCTCCATTTTTGAAGCATGGGGCAATAAGATATCTTCCATAGCCACAACTGAAGCTTTCTGCTTGCCTTTGGACCAAGGTACCTTCCCATACCCGGCATCTTGAAATCTAGGTTTTTTATTTCTGCTGGCATTGAATGTGTCAACATTCTGCGCACATCTGCGTTGTCTCGGCTACCATTCAATTTACGCCATAGAAACTCGGATCTTGTGATTGCAGAGCGCTTAGGGTCGTATGCGTTACCTAGCTTCTTTCGCAATGTCCGAGGATTCAGATCTTGTGGCAAAGGATCACTTGGATAGAACCTGCGTTCAGGTATAAACAGTTCTGTATCCAGTACAGAGGGCTTTGGAGTCATTAGCAGTTCCCAAGGTCTGGGAACTTTGTGATGCCGTGCAGCATTCGTAACTGTCTGACTCTTAAACAATATCGACAATGCGAGAATGAAAGCCGTCAAGAGGCTAACTACATAAGAGAAGTGCATCTTACGCATTTTTCTTCTTCCCTTTTTCTGTGTGCTCAAAGTAGCTGTATCGGTGGCACTCCTCTACTGTTGGTGTGTAGCCTAGCGGAACTGCGATGAACTGACCAAGTTTCTACGTTCTCAGGATCTGATCAATATCATCTTTGTGTATGTCATTCGGAAACCTAAAAAAATAAAACAATCAAAAATAATGTAAACACATTTCGTTTTATTTATGTCTACAAGATACACTCTCTGGTCATTAGCGTCTTGAAACAATTAGAATTGAACTCAAGGACCTACATGGCTTCTCACTTATCTTTCAAAGCATTAAAAGGTTGTTCAAAATTTTGACTCTACAGGCCCTTAGGACATATTTAAAGGGTATAAACATTCGTTTGAATGTGGAAGTATTTGACTAATGGCAAAAACTGGATTTTCTAACTGCATATGATGAACAGCTTCAGCAGAAAATGATTTATTTCAACTCCGCGGGGAGACGGAGAGTTATAAATCTTTTGCGGCCTCATCAACATTTCTGCATGTTCACTTATTCCGAATTATGTTTTTTCATCTGGTTGAAAGCCATCAGGAAAATACTTCGCGGAAATACAAACCACTCAAGCAAAAGGAACTTTCAAGTAGGCGGGGCCATCCAGTCGGACCCGATTGGCGCCTGTAGGTAAAGATCGTCATAAGATCATACAGATGAAAGTGTTGAAGGTGAGAAAAAGATTTGGCATCTGTCGAAATATGTGCACCATTAAGTCTAAATAAGAAACATCTTTTGATTTTACTTATTTACGAGTGCAACTTCATTTTGGAATACAAAGTCTTAAAACGTTGTACCATCCATCATATACTGTACTGGTAAACTCTCAATGTTGGTATATCATTCTGTATCTGGAATTTTGCGGTGAAGATAACATTCAGAAATTTAATGCAAGCATTTCAAAAGAAGATAGCTCTACTCATGTGGTAAAAAATAAACTTGCTAACAATCCAATGAAACCTAAAATTTAATAAAATTGATCGTGCCAGCTGAATGCCTTACGCTTGCTGGGGCTTATCAGCGCGACATTTTCTGTCATCAAGATATTTACAGGCTGATCCGACTGATTGATACAATATAGTAATCATGATTTAATTGACTCAAAACACAAAAATCTCATCTGATGAATTCCAGAGGTCATTTTGCCATCATGTTGTAGACAGGCTGACAATTTTTTTTCCTTCGACTGCAAGCACGTGCACTCAACCCTAGAAGTTGAACTGATAACTTGCAAGCAGTTGAAAAACTCTCATATAGTTATTAATGTTTCATTCACTGCAATAATTATATACAAGCCAAAATTAGAGGACTGATTTTAGATTTGAATCTATGCGGCGCTAGTACTTTCATCTTATTGGTTTTGCGTGAACAGTTGTTAATATTGCAAAGAGCTTTTAAAATAACACGCTTTGATATCTATAATCCTCTTTAAATGCGTTCATTATAGTAGTAATACAGCTCGACTCTGCTGTCCCTTTCGAAAAGTCAAAGGGCAATACATTTGCTCTTTTATAATTGTTGCCGGTGGCGGTAATAATTAAATAATTTACTTTCTTTTACTTGATCACGGCGATTTCTTGACATTTCGAATTTTTCTACAAAGAATAAATACAAACTGTCGCTTGTTCACGAGACACAAGCCATGTTCAAAGGCCACTTTTTACTTTTGATGTTTACAACACATTTACCATAAAAGTTTTCTGATTTGCATCTTAAAGGGTCAAAAGCTATCTTTGATAACGTATTATTTTAAGTTAAGCCAGGCCAGTTGACCAGATGGTCTAGTTATGGTCTCCAATTTGAAGTATTCCCAATAATCTAATTGTATAAAACTATTCAGGACTTGAACTCGAACAAATCATAAATTGTAGCTTCTTTGATCGATTGGTTCTCATTGTAGTTGATAACTAACGTTTCCCCTTTGGAGTACTATATGTTAATCCGAAACATTTTGTCTTCCTGTGGGTTCCTTTTATTCATTCCAAATGTTTATTGTAGTAAATGTTTGTTTATGCTATAATTTGGTTTCTATTGTACAAAAAATGTGTTACACATTTTTGTACTTTTTTGCGTCGTCGACCTGCTTCAAGCTAAAGGATCAATTGCGTCAATACCTTTTATGTGTTTGCAAAAAAGACTGGTTGCTTTAAATGTAATGTTTTTATATCTTTTTCAGCTTAATATTTCAGAGTCCGCCGACTTCTCAATAAAGTTATTGTTTATTTATATATACGTTATTATTATGCATTCATAGTGCACCAAAAATACAAAGCATTTTTATATTTTGTTTTCTAAATTTCTATTGTAATTATCATTTTTT
>JAOBBB020368425.1:0-18913 GCA_025331005.2 Zoanthus gigantus
TCTGTAGCAAACCAACTTTGAAATATTTTCGTTTCTTGAAAATGCCCCCCTAAATTTTGTGTCTGGCTACGGCCCTGTAAGAGAGCGATGAAGCTGGAAGTGGAAGGTAGAAGGCCAGTAGGTAGGCCAAAAAAGACCTGGAGTAAGGTAGTGGAAGAAAATAAAAATTATGCTAAACATCCCAGAAGATATGGCTGAGGATAGAAAACAGTGGAGGCAACTCATATCACATCCAACCCCAGGAGTGGGAAACTAGGGATGGTAAATGAAGATGATGATGACAATGATGATGATGATGAGCAACATAGAAAGTGTCTTTGTTTGCAAGAAAATGCTGACATCATGGCTCAGCTAAAACATTCTATTCATTACGTTGGTCAGAAAATGGTGCTTCTAGATTTCATCGGTTTTTCTACCACAAGGGAGATGAAATGTCTAGACTGTTTTCAGCAAAAATAATTGTTGGTTGCCCCAGTGTACAACAAAAAATTTTCTTTAAAATCAAACCCTGCTATTTGTTGTGCAAAATGATTCATTAGCCAAATTCTAAGACCCGGTAGGCTTCTTTTGGAAATAAAACACTTGCCCAGCATATTTTTCAACTTGTCGTGGGTGTTCAGGCCTAGTATTTGTCAGACCGTGCCATGGCATTACATATGAAGATAATATTACAAATCTAATGTTGATATATGTGTTTACTGGCCTTAAGTTTGTTTAGATTACTTACCATAGCTATAAATGGTCCAAAAGATACACCAAACACACTCACAACTACAAAGCTAAGTCTGAAAAGTCTTAGTGGAGAGAAGTCCCATAAGTTAACACCCATTACCATCAGCTGCTTTCCTACAAAAGAACAACAAACATAGACTGTTCAAGTTCTATTTACTGTATTGCATAATGTATTTGATAAAACATTCATTTAATTTGTTTCAAGTGAGTAAAACACAGTAATTTAGAGATGCCAACATGATTGGTTCAAAATGCAGGAGATTTTTATTTGGCAAAGCTGTTCATTTTGTGCACCGCCATTAAAATAAAAAATTAATGTCCATTCCATCTCAACACACTTATTGTTACCCTAATAACCTCTGTCAGACTGTAAAATTGAACATAAGATTTAAAAAAAATCATGTTGTATTTAAATATTAATCTGTTATAATGCAAAGTGGACTCGTAACTGAAACATCATTCCAATAAGCACCTATGATAAGTTTTCAAGAATATTAAAAATATATAATGTATTTATTAATTGTAATGTATGTAGTGGGTTTATGGAAGATCAGTGCTGATGACAAAGAAACATATTAAACCACTTTATCAACTGCAATAATTTATGTTAATTTTATTTACCTTTTTGAGGGCTGATCTTCGACCTAAAACAGTAGCTTCTAAAAAGGAAGATGAAATATGCTGGTGCTATGTACAAAAACAGATGTTTGAAGTTTAAGAGAACTGCAAACCAGAATGAGCCCTCAAGAATTTTACCCTGAAACAAAATTAATTCGCCTGAATGTTTTATAGAAAAATAATTTATACTGTATAATAAAGTTAATCAATTACAGTACAGGGAGTTCATACATGTGCTGTGTCTTACATAAGATGCACAGGGCCGGCATCATTGCAAAGATAAAGGATAACTTGTACGATGGGGATAATGCCCCAGGAGCTACTAAACAACTGGGCCAGTCCTGCACACACTTAATACCTCCAGTCTTCACCTCTCAGTGTCCAAAACTGTCATCAATCCATAGTCCACAACAATGCTAGGCTGGACTTGGACTCAAGTGAAGCTCCTGCCAATAAGTCCCCATTTTATCTTCACCCTCTCCTCATGTGCCCTCCTCAATAATGTCAGTGACATGTATGAATTTCTTTACTGGTGTGTAAAATACAAGGACCTCTCACAAAGGGTCCCCACTGCATCTCAGTACTTGAACTCTTAGACAACACTACTGCAGGACGATTATTACAAGAAAACATCTCCTGAACAGACGATTTGTGCAATACCTTCCATTTGCACAGAGTCATAACTAACAGCCACACTGTCATCACCCACTGGGAATAACCCTTAGACCAACTCTGGATTATCACCAATTGAATGACAAAAAGGCCAGGCATAGCAGCCACACTATCGTCGCATGCAATAAAAAATTAACTCTGGCCAGATTTTTTGGTACAAAGCCCAAGGCCCATCAGCTAGCCTGGGTCCCATGTGAGGAGGAAGCCCTTGTAATATCTGTAGAAACGAAGTATTTCATTCTTACATTTTCCAATCATTGTACACTGTACTGCCAATGTGTTCTAACCAACTACTAAACTGCAAAACAGTCTCTTTCTTTGCCTGGAGATCAAAAATCCAAGCACGATCATCAAATAGGAAACTGGGAAGAGGAAATAGATGCATGGACAGGAGCGAAAAGAAATCTCCAGACGAAGGAAGAAACTGTTTTGCAGTCTAACCAACTATCAACCCTGTGTCCAGGCTTTCAACAAGCTATACAGGGGTAGTTGTTTACTTGTACACATACTACAACAAAGTCCGCTACCATGTCAAACTGAAGCTGGTTAATGGTTAAATATATACATATTTGCAAACTAACAACTGAAGACACCTATCGGGTTAAGAAAAGTGATTGTTATATGAGGAGGAAAACATTCCTGACAGAAGCCAAACATTGTATATTTTATCAGATCAATCTGATGAAACTCAAGCAGATATCCTGACAGTAACCTTGCATCCAGCCCCACTCACTGTTCCTCCAGAGCCAGCTACAGTACCCTCCATCATCAAGCAGCACATGACAGCATTGCCCACAGATTGCAGTGACATCACCTCCAGTTGAGCTACAGACCACATGGCCAATGATGACACAGTTCTTCTGAGATAATCCATATGAAAGGTGCTATCAATGACACTTTGATGACTTCTAATGGAAATAATTTTTACATACTGTATACACAAACCATGCTGCTAGCACCGTAGAATTGCATTACATATTGGACATACTCTATTTCATTCTGTTGATTCTACATGAGCCATACCCGTAGGCGTCACCAGGAATTTTTGAGAGGGGGTAGACTGAAGGGTAGGGAACCAACTTTGAGCACAGAAGGCACAAGCAATTTAGGAGGGTCCATGGACATTTCCCTGAGAAATATTACTGCTGTAGTGGGGATGGGTAATAAGAGTTTAATATGGTTAATAAAAGTTTGGAGGAAAAAAATAATTAGAATGAAATTATTTTAATAGTTTTAATTTTTTACCTGAAAGTTAAAGGAGACTTTCCTTTTCTTGACGTTCAAAAGGGGGGTCATTTGCACCTGATGACCCCCTTGCAATGCCTCTGATACCCACTTCAGTTCTGATACCCAGTTCTGAACAACTTAATTTTATTCTTATGTCCCATGCAACAATAGCATGAGTGAACATAGTTGCATTGACAGCTCTTCTGTTCCTTTAACTTTTACGTTAAAAGGAGAAAAAAGCAATCACACCATATGAGTTGCTATTCAGCGATAATGTTTGTCATACACAATAATACACTGGCCACCTTCTCCTGAGTTGGCCATCTTATGATAAAGTCACAGTTCTGAGTCCCTGCAAATTTTGTCCTATGCAACTTTGGGCTGGTTATCCAATGAACATGTATTCCCTTAGCAGGGGCCAATAAGGCATAATAAGTGGAATAAAGGTAATAATTAAAACCAATTAAAAACTCTTAACTTGTTATAGCATACCTCTGATATCCTTGTGATAGAAAGCAACAGCATTCCAAAGAGAAACCCATTGTACTGAAAATGGATATCTTCACAGCAAGTTAAGATCCTATTGTCAATACTAATAACTTAAAGTATACAAGATTTTACCCTTTCAATTATCCTTGTAAAAAGTTCATATTTAACAGTTCACTTAATTTACTGGATGATATTTACACAGGAAATTACAAAATAATTCTCTCTTTGAAAATTGAAAATTAAAATAAAATAATTTTCCTTTTAGCAAGCAAGGCATGAGTGACAGATCTTTAACACAAGAAGAATTGTATCCTAACGGGCCAGACAGAAAACTTAACATTCTTGTTTTCTATTTTTGAAAAAAGAATAATTAATTAATTAATTAACTAATTAATTAATTAATTAACTAACTAATTAATTAATTAATTAATAAATGCTAAGTGACAAGTCAAATCCCAACTGATAGGAGGCAAACCAGATAGTTATTTATCAAAGATGCTTAATTTCAATGTCATGTTCAAAATCCTCCCTCCTCCAGTTAAGAATTCCAACTGCTAGGAGGCAAACCAGCTGGTTATTTACCAACAATGCTTTTCAATGTCATGTTCAAAATCCTCCCTCCTCCAATTAAGAATCCCAAGCAGTCTGACCAGTTGGCATCAATGATTTTTATAAAGAGTGGTAAATTTACAACTGGAACCACCAGGGACACATCCATTTAGTAGTCCTGGGTATGACTTTAAACTGCAACCAGTGGTAAGGCTTCAGATTGGGAGACTTGGAGTTGTGGGGAATGTGAAACTACCCCTTAATTACCATTGCTCCCAGGTCCATTCTTACCCAGAGTGGTAGCACCTGTTAGGGTCCCATCTATGGGTTAAATAGTTCCACCTGTTGCCTTGCAAGTTATGTCTCTGATCAGACAAAGGCTAGGCCCATAGCCGATAAATGTGGTTGGCGTTAGCAAGGACATGCGGCTTTAAAAATCATGCTCCAATAAAATCCTCATGATGGCAGCAAGAAGGCGTGGGCACCAGCCAGCCCAAAGGTTGAGGTGGGCCGCACTTGCCTACCACAAACAGAAAGTTGCAGGGGAAAGGGGATGCAATGAGTTGCATGGCGTATAGGGGAGTGAAGTTAATAGAGCATGCAATGAAGATAGTAGAAAAGGTGCTAGAGATGAGATTGCGGCGTATGGTGAAAGTGGACGAGATGCAATTTGGTTTTATGCCGGGCAAAGGAACGATAGATGCAGTGTTCATTTTGAGGTTACAAGAGGAATAACTTAGACAAGGAGAAAAAGTTGTATATGTGCTTCGTTGACCTTGATAAGGCATTTGACAGGGTCCCGAGGAAGGTATTGGAGTGAGCAATGAGGAAGATGTATATCAGAGGTAATGGTCAGAGCAGTGATGAGTTTGTATGAAGGTGCAGAGACAAGAGTCAAAGTTGGACTAGAGTTGTCCGAGGAGTTTGAGGTGAAAGTTGGTGTGCACTAGGGATCCGTGTTGCCGTTGTTTTTTGCAATCGTGGTTGACGTGGTTACGGAGAATGTGAGAAATGGTTTGATGAGTGAGATGTTGTACGCGGATGACTTGGTTCTGACGAGTGAAACGATGGGGGGACTAAGGGAGAAGTTCTGGAAATGGAAGGGCTGAAGGTAAACCTCAGGAAGACAAAAGTGGTAGTGAGTGGGGCACAAGGTGAAGTGTCTGTAAGTAAGATAGATCCATGTGGTATTTGTGGGAAGCGAGTAATGGCAAATTCAGTGTTGTGTGTGAAATTTGGGAAATGGATCCATGGAAGATGCGCGAAAGTAAAGAGGGTGACCTCGAGGTTTGGAAGAGAATCTGTGTGTAGGAGATGCAAGAAGCAAGTTGATGATGGATTAGTAGAACCGGTGGAGGAGTTGTGTGAAGAGGTGGAAACAGTGACAGGTTTCTGTTATTTGGGGGACAGAGTGAATGCAAGTGGTGGTTGCAAGGCAGCTGTAACAGCAAAAGCAAGAATTGAGTGGGTGAAGTTCAAGGAATGCAGGGAATTGCTAAACTCAAAAAGGTTCTTGCTTAAGACCAAAGGAATGGTTTATCAGAGTTTTGTAAGATCGGCGATGTTATATGGGAGTGAGACATGGTGTTTGATGGAAAATGAGATGGCAATTTTTAGAAGGACCGAGAGAGGAGTGGTGAGAGCAATGTGTGGTACAAAACTGATGGAGAAAAAGAGGACCGAGGACCTAATGGAGATGTTGGGATTGAAGGAAACAGTGGTTCAGATGGCAAAGGCGAATGGAGTGAGATGGTACAGGCATGTGTTGAGGAGTGATGAAGAGCATGTTTTGAGAAAAGCATTGGAGTTTGAAGTGAAAGGCAAGAGGAAGTGAGGATGACCAAAGAAGACGTGGATGACACAAGTGGAAAAAAGAGTAAGAGTGTTTGTTTAAAGGAGGATGCCTTGAATTGAGCGAGATGGAGAGTGGGAATTGGAGAGATTGTTTACGGGGATAAACCCAGATCAAAATTGGATGATGATGATTATTATAAGTACTGGCCACACAACGAACAACCCAGAGCAGTATTAACAATTTTGAGTTCATAGTGTTGCCAGGAAGTGTATCTAAAAATTTGTCAACAAAACACACCTTCTAATATTTAATCTGAGTCACTGCATTGAAAGTGTGCAATAAGAAGTTGAAGCAAAAGTCTGACCAAAAAAAAAATTAATCAAAATGTAGCATAGTTCAAGTACAAAAATGTAGAAATCAATAAAAAGTTGTAAATGAATAAAGCTTACTGTTAAAAACATAAACACTGCATATTGTCTAAAACTAATTTCGTGTTTTTGTATTCACAAGCCATGCATGCTGGTTATGCATAGTGAATAAAGGTTGCTTAACAAACAGGCCTGGTTATTCCACTCAAGATTTAGTCCAGCTACAATGATTACAGTATCTTATAATATTATTTATGGGATGTTATGTGAGTGTTTTGTTTACAAATAGACACATGCACTGGCCACAAAATAATCAATGTGCTGGCCACACAATGAATGAGAACATTTTGAGGTGAACCTGCTTGTAGTATTAACAATTTTGAGCTCATTGTGTCACCAGTAAGTGCATTTGTCAGGCGTGTAGTGTCATATACACATGTGCGTACCTGAAGTGACCAGAAAATTTTGAAATTTTTAGCAATTCCTTGGTTTCTATTTTTAACATTTTACTTGTATGCAACCAAGACTTCGCAATGAAAACTAAAACAAAAGCTATACCATGTTTATATGTACTTGTACGTACTTGAGAAAAATGACCATGCTACGCGCCTGTTTGTAAAGAAAACACGAACTGAAAGTCTCTCCCTCTTTCAATATACGTACAGTCTGAAGCAAGACTTTGAACAAATAAATATTTCAAAACACCTAAGTATACATAACTAAAACTGCAAAGTTAAATAGAATAGAAATCATGCTACATGAATGACCATAAATTCAGTATTCACAGGGTTTGACAAGTGTTGGTGGGTCAAAAAGCCTGGTAAATCAATATAATTATGTATATTCTGATGAAGGACAACTTTTGCTGGAGTACTAATTACAAATTTGGAAGTGAAATAGAGCATAATTCATTATACTAATAATTTGACTGCTTTTCTTTAAAAAACACTTGATATTTCAAGTCATCATTGTAAATTTCATCTATCTTCACTATCTTCCTGTTATTGCAGAGTTTTAATGTCATTGGAGAAGTCCTAGAATATAACACTTAAACATTAGTTTCTTTGAGGATAAATATACCTGTGCATTATAAATTATTCTAATAATTATTATTCACTGCTTTCCTTAATGCAACACAATGTTCATATATGTTCCCTTTAAGGCATCCCAGCACTAGAAAACTTGAGATTCAAAACCTCTTGGCAGAATAACTTTTATTTGCACTGTTCTGGAAGCCACTTGAATAAATTTAGAGCACTCTGGGAATAAGAGCTGCATCTGTTTTCATTAAACATTCAGTTGAATCTTGATCCAAAATACTCCATCATGTTTCTTGTGTACCGTGGCAGATAAGCATAGGTAGTATACACTGACATGGCAAGGAATGAGAATAGAATTGCATCTAGGTATTAACAGTCAAGGGCAACAATTCAGTGACATGGAAAAAACATGCACTAGGAAACTGCTTATGATTATAATCTAAACAGATATTTTAAACAATACATGTATATATTTATATATGAATCGGCCTTCTGTCCACAGGAAACCAGTGAATTGGCTCCCTGAAACTACATGTTTTTGAATGTGCTCTCTAGAGTGGATTTTTGTAAAAAATTCACTGAGTGCAAGGTTTCTTGTGGACACACATGAAACTGGGTATTTTCGAACATGTACTGAGGTCTGTTAGAGAAACTAGGGTAAATCAAAATGGCTTTTAAGGTAAATCAAAATTTTGCTTTCACTCATTTTGAACTTTATTACTTGCATAGTCTGCCAAATGGCTCTCTGAGCTCGCCACTCGCTCACTCAGACAGCCAGCTGGCAGGCTATTACTTGCACTGAAATCAGTACTACAACTTGTGACCACAGATGACCAGTTTTTATTTTCAGCAAACAATCAACTTATCACTCAAGATGAAGGAACAGGCTTTGGCACCTTTCGTTTCTTACACTTTTCTGCTGTAGAAATTAAACAAATAAAATTATTGTCTAAAATACATACATAGCTACAGAAGTAGGTATAACATGGCTTAGTGTTTTTGATAAAAACTGCACAGCATCCAAATAATGGCAAGAAATCAGATCACAGGGTTGATTAATTTGCACATGCCTATTCGTATTCAAGTAGATAGCCAGAAGAACCCAAACTAGAAATGATGGATGGATTTGTGTGAATGCAAATGTTTTTACATAATTCAGTTTGACCTACCCAGATTTGGATTCATGTGGTTGGGGTCTCATTCACATGGAACATGTCAACCTGATAACTTTTACTCTTTAGACACTGATAACCCTATCCCCTGTAAAGTTGCCTCTTATGGACAGACCCTTGGTGTAAACAAGTATAAAAATATTATTGTAAACTCATTCAGAATAACAAAATACAAATTACCAGTAACTTCACCTCAATGTCATGTAAAAACACATACTCTGAGAATAATTTACAATTACAGTTAAAAAACTTTTAATAAATGGTCTTGTTGGCTGTAATGTATCGATCTTCCTGGGTGCTAGGAATTTGTCGTTTGGAAGTGGCAGGGGATCCAAGAATCTGAACCAAAGGGAGGAGAAGGGCCAGACATTTGAACAAACAACAAAATTTTAATTTACATTTATTTGTTGTCCTATGATGAATTTAAGTGTCTTTAGGCCTTAAATTTGCTAACATTTTGATTATACATACAGCATATAAAGTTCAGCTGTTCAATGAGCTAGCTGTGTATGATGTAAAAGTTTAATAAATTCAGCACTACTTTGATTATTTAATACACATTTCAAAACTGTCTTATGAGTGAAAATATTACAGCCATGAAATTAAAAGAAAATATCAGCATCTTTTTCTACTTCCAGGGGCGAAGAGATTTGAACTCAAATCTTTCCACATGGCCAGGCATTTGACCAGCAATCTTGTCCCAGGGGCCAGGAATATGACCAATAGCAATTTCAAAAGTTCAAATGTCCAGGGGAGGATATTGAAGTTTCGAATTGATCAATACATAAGACTAAGTTGTCTGTAAGTGAATGTGACACCATCTCCCTTCTAACTTATGCCTTGGGACCAATTACACACAAATTATTTCAACAATATTAATTATGTTAATGTAACCACTGTAAGAAATGCAATGAAAATGAGTGATTGATGAGACATTTTTCAAAGTTTTGATTTTTTTAAAATCGAAATGCAGAGGGTGTGAGGTTGTGTGGTAGTGTCTGAAGTCTTCCATAAACTACAACGTTTTTTGGTAAAATTTCCGTATTGGCGCATACTATTGTTTAATCATGCGAACTAACCCTTACCCAGACCCTACAGTAACTTCTATATACGAAACTGCATGCATAAGTAAGTATGCACCAATACGGAAATTATCCCAAGTTTTTCAACGGGATTTCTGTACTGGAACGTGTTGGGCCCTATTGGGTTAAGGTTAAATAAATAAAAAATACAGTTGGTGAGATTTTTATGCACATCAATCATCATTTTGTTTATAATTTATGCAGGCAAGTTTAAGTACGCCTCGCTACGGAAGTTTTACCCAGTTTTGTCGTCTTGAAAATACATTCATGCAAAAGAGTTCCAACAGCTGAAAAAAAGCGGTACACATTTTTTCCTTATTTTTCAAGCAAAATTCAAGAACACGATAACCAATCGTGTAATATGCTAATTATTATAGAGATTTTAAATCATAAAAACTCTTCACTTGCAGGCATTCGACAAAAAAACTTAATGCAAGATAACGACGAAGGATACTAAAAAGCATTCGCTCCCACGGCTCAAGCATGTAAATTCCGGTCCTAAGCTGATACTGGTAAATTTTAAGGTTCACCCAATCTCTTGTCTGTTGAAACATAGTGATGTCCTTCCAAACGGAGACCTCCCCGGATGTTAACAGCCATGTTGGTCAGCGGCTTATGCCCATTGCCATAATATAATGTAAACTTTGCAGAAAATGGCAGATAACTTTGAAGATAAAGACGAAAATTACCTTGAAAAAACAGATATTGAAAACTCAGAGTTCTGCCCTTTATGCAATATCAGAACAAAAACTTTAACTTGTGAATCTTGTGTAAGAATTGGAGATTTTCGACATTCTAAGGGTAAATACAGTGAAAGGTGCGTTTGTTTTCGTCATTTGTGATTAATTTATGAGTTGTGCTGTGTATACTTTGACTTCTAACTTATTTAACGTCTTAACTACTACTAAAATGATGTGCTATGATTTGCACTCACTCACAGATATTATGAAAAACTGGAAAAAGTTTTAGCTTTAAAGAAACAGAAATCTATCTTCCAAGAAAGGTACGTACGTACATTTTTTAAGCCTCGTTTGTTTCAAAGTTTTTGTGTCCAGAATGATTGAGTATGGGTTGTATGTCTGTTATTTTTCTCATGAAGAGTTATACTGGCGATCAGAAGAAGGGAAGGCATCGAGAAGCTGGTGGGTACAGATTAAATTGTCCTTTTTGTCACTTACTGTATGCCCTACTGAATTTAAGTCTTCAACATGTCTTTGTTTCCTGGCACCCTGCTTTTCAAACCATCAACACTTGCATCAAGACACAAGTTCATATACCTCAAATAGGATTCAAATGGAACAAATACTTGCATAGTATTATTTCTAGAACGATGTATCTAAACTTTTTTTGCCATCTAAATTTTCCTGTCTGAGGCAATATATTATAAAATCCATACTTGAAAATACTCAGCCATATCGATCATTCTAATAATACTGTAAGCTACCCTCTTTTTCAATTCCTCCTTCTAGAGGTTTTAGCTTTAAATATGCCCTCTTTTCTAAGAATCCCTATTCTAGATCTTTAAGTTTTAAATAAGCTTTTTCCCTCCCTCCAACAAGCCTTTCTCTCCAGTAAGCTCTCCCATGTGAATAGTTTCCCCCTTTCTCCAACAGCCCCGTCTCTCTAGGAAGCTCTCCCATCTTAATAAGTTCCCTCTTCCTCCAACTAGCCATTTTCTCTAGTAATCCCCTCCCCCATCTCAACTAGGCCAGCCCATTCCATTAGCAAGCCCCCATCAGAATAAGTTTTTCTGTCTCCTTCCTTTAAGAAGCACATCTCCCTAGTAAGCTCCCCCATTTCATCTCCAGGGTATTGGTCCCTTTGGGATTTATTAGTGCTATATATAAATTATGATGTACACTGTATTAATTTTATATGTCCCAGGGATAGGTTAGATATGAACAAAATAATAGTTCTTCAAAACAATAATTTTTCAGAATGAGGATGTTATTTTATGTCAAGAAAGAGTTCAAATTTTGGATCAAGTTGTGAGAGAAGAAACAGAAAAACTTAGAGAAGGTAAGCATGATATGACATGAAAATCTAACACAGTTAGGACAGGGTCAAACCGTGTCTTACATAATGAATGTTTCCATAATAAGCTCAAATAGTCTGTCAGGTTCCACAGAGAAAAAACTATCTTCTTTATTTCAGAAGTAAAAATAACTAAACTTAGTCTAATAACTAAAAAATGTTCATAGCTCACAAGTATAAATAGCACTTTCAAATGGTCACGTTGTTAGAAAACATTACCGATTCAAAAAAAATGTGACAGGCTTTTTCTTTGAAATTTTTCATAACTGCAAAGATTACTGGTTTTTAACTGCCATTCAAACACATTGAAACTAAGGTTAAATTATAGGAATTTCATAGCATAGAAAGAAAAGGAAGAAAATGTAAGAAATTTTAGTACGAAATGTGTATAATAATGAAGGTAAATATTGCAGATTGTACTGCATTGTAGATTTCTAATTTCCCACTTTTTCATTTTAATTTTTATAACATTGATGTTGCCGTTTATATTATAAAATTGCCTCTAAAGCAAAGCTTGTTGCTTTTTTCTCAGGTTGTTTTCATGTATTGTTTTTTTTGGCATTTAATTGCAAAAAGCAATTTAACATTAAGGTGACAGTAATGTTTGAAATAATTAGCATTTTAAAGTAATTATATCTTGGTTTAATGCTGATGAGATCAGGGAGCACAGCTGGTGCACTTACACTAGAATTGCTCTCTTCCAAAGTTTCAAATTAATCAATTTAAAAGTCAAATGGTTTTCAAGCAATGGTTGGTGGAATTTAGGTGGACTGATCTTTTTTTCTACAAAAAAAAGCTAAATCCTTTACAAACCAGGTTGCCCATGGAACTGGTGTGTATCTCTAGTTTCTGTAGCATTAAGCAGATGAGAACCTTTGACTCCTACCCCAGAAGGATGGAAAGCCAAGTTACTGTAGCTTATACTGTGTATGGAAAAGAAGTTAACACAAATATTCAAATCTCTGCAGAGCCAGAATCGAACTTGTGGTTGGAAAGCAGTGATCTTGCAACTGCACTAACCATGCCTGCCATTCACTAAGCACTACAGAAACCAAAGCATTAGTGCCATAAATAATTTTATTAGCATTTTAGGCAAATGGAGTGAGATGGTACAGGCATGTATTAAGAAGGAATGATGGGCTTGTTTTGAAAAATGCATTGTAGTTTGAAGTGAAGGGCAAAAGGAAGCCAGGACGACCAAAGAAGACGTGGAAGATGCAAGTGGAGAAAGAGAGCAAGAGTGTTTGTGTGGTGAAGGAGGATGACTTGAATTGAGCAAGATGGAGAGTGTGAGTTGGAGAAATTGCTGTTACAGTGGGTTAAATCCCACCACCCCTGTTTAAGGGGATAAACCCGAATTAAAATTGGATTGATTTATTTAGCTTAGAGGTTAATACAAAGTGGAAGTCATCAAGGTAAGAAAAAATATATATGTTTGTTTTCTTTTTGAAATTTTGTAACCTAGACCTCAAAGTCTTGGAATCTTTGAGGGAGGTCAGCAGTGTGGCACTAAAAAGAGTTAAAGAAAGTAAAGACAAAGTACAAAAAGTTAATAAACAACAGGATCAGCTTCAGGTCAGTAAACATATTTTCATTTATGATATCGCCTGTGTAGCATCACTATTTTTTTCTATCCTAATGATAGAGGCTTTAGCTAGGCTTTTAAACATCCCATCTAGCCATTTCTGTATTTCTGTTAGCTTCACCTATCATCACTTCTGTCTTTGATATCAGCTCCCTCTTCCTCGTACCTCTGTATTGTGTTTTTTTTTTTGCAAGTCTCTCGGGGACTTTTTTCCTCTGATTTCATTTTATTTATACGTTGTAAAGTTCTGTAATCAGATGTCAATGACCACCAGTGGATCATGGACACTCACAGAATGAAACGCAATTCTTTCCAGTGGTGACCATCCAGCACAGTTGATCTGACTTGACCAATCACATAATATCATTGCTCTCATTATCCATCCCAGACTGCTTTGCAGTATGACAAAAACAACAGTAATATAACACATGAAGACATTAGTGTTCAAAAGTTAGAATAAAAAGTGAACATTGATAGAGTTCTGTAGTTTAAGGGCATCGTTTTGTCCTTCAATAATTCTTTATACGCACGAATATCTAGCTTTTTTAAAAATGTTTGTGTGTATATATATATATAATTTTATAAAACTGTGCAATAATATTTCGCTGAGAATCTCAGCCTCTTCAGGCATATACGGCCATCTTGGATATTGATAGAAACATAGAAATAGCCTTGCTATTCTTTGATTTCAGGAAGTTCTAAAGTGTAAGAGGACTTGTTTGAAAATTGTTAAGAAGTCAGCAAAAATTAACAATGCAAAGTGTTGAATTTCAACCTCTCTTTTCACAGTGTGTCAACATATGAACATCTTGACATGGAAAAAATTAATGTTTGGGTTTAAAAGTCATACTGCCTATCTCATTATTAGTTATGAATACTTATTGAAGATTAACATTAGAGGCAAAGTGGTGACACATTGAGTTGACATGTGCACTTAATAAATTGGTTTCCTGAGATGAATAGTAAAGCAAGGAGCTTACAAAGAGGCTTGGCTACTAAGCCTCATCTTCTTTCTATCTGTCTTTTGGTTGTCCGCAGTTGAGATTGGTGATCACAAGCAAGTGCCAGATTTCCCAGATCTTTCATCAAGTTTGGGATGTCACCCACTGACTGCTGTAGGTCTCAAGCTATGATATCCATGTAAGTGAAAGGCCAACTCCCTTTGTTTGAGCATGGAAGTCTCCAGGATATAATTTTGAAAAGTGGTTTATACTGTGCTCGAGCTCAGTGACCTTCAAAGTGTGTCCTTCCTGTGCTGTGACGGTAGATATTCAGAGGGAAGAAACTTCCCGTATAGATTTGTTCCTTAGTTTGGTGGTCTTGCCAGGTGATGTTTTTCACTCTCATAAGAAGCCTAGTGTTGGTTCTGTTACAACGTTCATGCAGATCTCTCTTCATAACCCAGCTTTCTGCACCATATAGTAAGATAACTTCTATGTTAGGTCTGAAGAAACCCAATTTAGTACAGTTGGATATTCCAGACTGCCAGATAAATAAAGGTAGATGTAGCTTATTACAGAGACAAATGATCCAAGCTATTTGTAATTTGTATTAACAGTGCCATCATTAGATTGGGTAGTCTGATGAACTTCATTGTTGTTCTCATCACATACTCAGTCCTCTTTGCCTTGAGAAATAACCCAACCTTGGCCGCTGCACCCTCCAGACATATTAGCAGGTCCTGAGCATCTTGTAGATGATCAGCAGTGAGTGGTATATCATCTAAGTAATCAAGGTCTGTAAGATATTTGCCTTTCAGTCATCTGGACTCACTAGGTTTGATGGTATGGCGTTTTGTGTTCATGCGGTGAAGAAATTGCCTGAGGTTGTAATCTACAGCAATCACAAAGAGGTAAGGGACAAGGGTGTTACCTTGAAGGATTTTAGCTGCTGTGTGGAACTCTTTCATTGGACCATCACACTATCCACAAAAGTTGAGGGATTGTTGTACATGATGACAATGGCTTTGACTATCTCATCTGGGATACCATAGTTGTGAAGTATCTGCAGCATGGCCTTTCAAAAGCGATGGAGGCTATTCTGTTTGAGATTTTCAGCTCTTGTATAATTCTTGGGATGGTTAATATCTGGAGCAGTGTTGAGCAGCCTCTATAAAAGCCATTCTCGTTTGGTCTAAGAATGGGATGAATGTGGAAAAGTCTGTTGAATTCATAGTATCGAGTTGTAGATCTTAGAGGTCTTCGTAGACAGTGTGATTCCTGTTTTATTCTGTGGAATTTGGATTGTTTGATACTTGATTTTGAGAAGGCAACAGGCTTGTTACCTTTATTGTTGGTCTTGTTGTAAAATTCTATGAGTTGGTCATGAAAGGGTGGAGATATCCAGATAAAAGCAGGTATCTTGTCCGGACCAGACAGTTTTGGAGTTATTAAGTTTTCTGAATCATACTCGAAGAATATCCTGACCTGATAGGAAGATTGTCAGCAATCTAATTGTTGAAGAAGAGGTCATCAAGATTCTAAGCATGTCTCCTTGTGTTGCCTTTAATATGCATTACATGGGATGCTTTCTTACCAGTGATGTTGTGTGGAGTCACTCAGGCAGCAACACGCTGGTTTTAATTATGTAAACTATCAAGCTTTGAGGTCTTGCTTTTAACCTGTGCTTCCATTACTTCAGTGCATGCATCGTCAAAGAAGGCTTTGGCAGCATCTAGGTTTCTCTTAGTTATTCTGGTAGATTTTAATTGGTGTTTCTGTACCGCCTTCTTTAGCTTATCCCTGGCTGATATGACTTGTTCCCTTTGGAAGCATCTTTAATGCTATATCTCTATTGGCAGTTGTCAACAAATCGTTCGCAGAGCTGGTATTGGTGCCCTCCAGCTCATCACATAGAATAGAAAACCTATTATGTACTGCAACTGCATGTTGCCCTTTTCATAGGGTCTTTGGCTGGAGCTTTATGTAAATATGTAAATATGTAAAAAAGTAATATGTAAATGAGCACCTATATGGCAGCACATTTTAGCGCTCCGTATAGTTGTCAATTTTGAAACTTTATACTTATAATATTCACAACTTGGAAGTCCCATCGACATATCAATGAAAATTCAATACTCGGGCGAAGCTTTGAAGGCAATTTTATCCTGTTTTCAAAGAGTTCACCTTGAGCCAAAGTTATGGCGATGTTTATCAAAGCTTGGAATCTCAAAGACCAAAGCAACTCGGCGGGGTTGTAGAGCTGGAGTCAAGACAGTAAAGAGGCACAAAATCATCTGAAGCGCCTTTACTATCGTCGTCTATGACTTCCAATGATTTGCCTCCCTGTATACCTTACTCTGAACGGAAATTTATTTTATCAGCACAAGATGGCTGAAATTTGCATACTCTTTCCAGGAAAACATTAAAATTCAAGCCGACACTTCTGATATAGTCACGCAAAGCTGTCACGCATCAATCATAACCCGCTCGGTGTTTTGCGAAACTAGAAAGTTCCCGGTCAGGATATCGAGTGACAGAACTTATCGAAACGGAAATAGCATACAAAAGCAACTTGTATGCCGAAGAACATTCAGCAAACCAATACCTCGCACTTTCGCTCAAGAGACTGGAACTTTGAGCCGTCTACCGAGCTTCTACATGGCGAATGCCAGATCTATCAGGAATAAGCTCGATGAATTCTCTGTGCAATTAACGACTAATAGCATAGATATTGGTGCAATTACAGAGTCCTGGTTGCACAATCACATCGACAGTGTATACCTTAATATATCAGGTTACGTCCTTCACAGGAGAGATCACCCGGACAGAGAAGGAGGGGGTGTCTGTGCTTATGTCGCCACAGGTATCCCATGCAAGCAGAGAGCTGATCTGGAACACCCAGTCTTTGAATGCATGTGGCACTGGCTTCGGCCTCATCGTGTACCATGTCCACTCTTAGGCATCCTTTGCGGGATTGTCTATTTTCCTGAAGCGTATGCACAAGAAAATAGGGACAGGGTTTCTTATATTATTATAGAAACATTGGACTCTGTCAGGCTAGTGCACCCCGACTGTGGTATCATAGTTTTAGGGGACTTTAACACCTTAGTTCCAAATGACATTCTTAATCATCACAATCTTAAGCAAGTAGTGCGCGATCGGACGCGCTTGGACAATATTTTAGACCTAATATTAACTGACTTGTATAAACATTATGATAAACCTATTGTAAGCGCTAACCTAGGTACTTCTGATCACAGCTCAGTCCATTGGCGACCAAAAACATCCCGCACGACTCGCGCGAATAAGACCCACAAACACAGTGTACGCCGGTTCCCGGAGTCGTCGATTAACGCCTTCGGGAGATGGGTTTCAAGTCATCAATGGTTTGCGGGACCTGACAGTACGTCGTCCATCAACAGCATGACAGAGTCCTTCAACAACGATATAAATGAGGCAATTGACACCTTTTTCCCTCTGAAGTCAGTGAAACTCCACCCAACTGACAAACCCTGGATGACATCGCGCATTAAGCAGCTGATTCTTGAAAGGCAACGGGCTTTCCATTCTGACAAGGATGGCAAATAGAGAGACTTGCGCACCAAGGTACGCGATGAGATCGCCGCCAGAAAAAGCGCCTTTTACTCCGAGAAGGTCGGGCACCTAAAAAATACAGATCCGCGAAAATGGTGGAGCCTAGTAAACAAGCTATCGGGGAAATGCAGTGGCACGAGTGTTATCAGTTACGAAGTTGATGGCAAAGTTTTCTCAGGAATCGAATTAGCTGACCGGCTTAATGATTTCTTTATTTCTGTAACATCTGACATTCTAACCCTAGATTTTGATACCCTCCCTGCCTTTTTACCTGCTCCAGACGAGCTACCAACCATCCGCACATCCGAAGTGTACAAAAAGCTGCTTTCCCTTAGCTCCTACAAAGCCTGCGGCCCTGATGCGATTCCAAACCGAATTCTCAAGACCTTAGCTTTCGAGCTCGCCGATCCGTTGACCCACATCTTCAACTGTTCACTCTCCTCCGGTGTTTTCCCTAAAGTGTGGAAGGATGCTCACATCTCTCCTATTCCGAAAGCATTGCCTATTTCCGCTGACAGCGACCTACGCCCTATAGCACTAACAGCTTGTCTATCAAAGGTTTTCGAGGACTTTGTTGTTGGCATGTTAATAGACGACATCAAAGAGCACATCGATCCCAACCAATTTGGCTCTCTCAAAGGCCGTTCCACCACATTTTGCCTATTGGACATGATCCACAACTGGCTTTCGTCACTAGAATCGCCAGGAACATACCTTAGGGTATGTTTCTTGGACTTTTCAAAGGCATTCGATCACATAGACCACAATATCCTAGTGCGGAAGCTTTTGGGAATGGGCACAAGGCCAAGTATTGTAAGATGGGTCTGCAGCTTTCTTTCACAAAGAAGACAAGCTGTGAAGCTTGACGGCGTACTCTCCAAGTGGGCTCCAGTACATGCTGGTGTTCCACAGGGAACCAAACTCGGTCCGATCCTTTCTCTTGTAATGGTAAACGATCTTGCTTGTAGATCTCCCTTGAAATCGAATCATTGGAAGTATGTGGACGACATTACCA
>JAOBBB020368426.1:0-10116 GCA_025331005.2 Zoanthus gigantus
GTCATATAAGACATCAGTATACATACATTTTACTTTGACCGGCCAAAAGTAACGAATGACCGGCCACTTTTTGCTTTAGGCGGTCATTTGTCCGTCTAAATAAAAAAATTATTTGCAGCCCTGCAACTGGTTGGAGACAAACTAGTTTCTATTACAAAGCGTGGTGAATTTGCCGCTGGGATCACCGAGGACAAATTAATTCAGTAGTCCGAATCGGGGATTTGAACCCAGGTCTTCCACATTCAAATTCCCAACTCTGTCCACTGAGCCACGCTGCCTCCTTATGTAGACTGGTGATGAAGATTGCATTGGTAGCTGTAGCTATTATATGATGTTACCCGATAGGGATGACAATTATAACGATTGCAATGGCAATGGCAGTGACGATGGCTTTGATGGATATTATTATTATTATTATGACAACAACGATAGGTATGACGACAATGGCGATTGCGGTGGCTATGACTATAACGATGGTGGCGGCAGCGGTTATAATTTTAAGAAGACAATGAATATTAGAATTGTTATGACAGTGGCGGTGACGATGATGATAGCTGTTGAATAACAGTGCTGTGGGAATGACTGTGAATATGTCTACGGCGATACCTTATTAAACTGCATAATGTTTGACCATCCAGTTGATAGTTTTTGCATTATTTTGTGAACCTCTTGTAAAAAAGAAGAAACACAACGCTATTAGTTTTTAGTTTTTATTTTATTTGTTTTATTTAACCTGTCAAAGAATACATCTGTTGTAAGTTGCTACAACATTTTTTCATTTCAATAGGCGGATCCCGTGCTGAGCCTTGGTGAATTGCCTTGTCTGGAGTATCTTGACTTACGTCACAATCCGGTTACCAAGGAGAACATGTACCGCATCCGGGTATTTATTGGCTTTGATGAGCGGGCTTCACAGGTAAACAATGGTTTACAGTTTTTAAATATCAATCAGCATATGTGCAATAACTAGAAAATGTTAATGGCCATGTGTAGACACAAGGTTGTTCCCAGTGTTTTATTTGTGAGCTTAAGCATTGACGGCGACGCCGACAATGGCGGCAAAAAACAATAGTAAATACAATAATTGCACGTTGGAATGCATCGAACTTGGCACCTGCGCGTAGTTGTCGCTACAATAACAAAGTGAGAAGAGTTTTTTTTTAGAGTTGTCGGGACTACAGGGACGTAACAGCAAAAACTTTCTCAATATTTGTTTAGCTTGATGGAGAAACACTTCATTGTTTTTTTGTTCACAAAGCTTAAAGCAAAGAAACAAAACCCTAGTGACTCTCACAAAGAAGTAAAGAGTAAATCATAAATGTGAATTTTCTGAGCCGTCGTCGTTCGAGTTCCCGTCCTTGTTGCTTAAGCTCCCTAATAGTGAGCTAGCAAACAAAAGAGAGTTTTTCAACACGAGAAAATACAAATGAACGACGTCATGAATAACATTCTCTACGCAATGTAAGTAATTGCGAAAGAAAAGCCCATCCATTCTAACCTGTGCCCGTATTTTTTCGTTTTTTTTCTCTCTTTTTCTCTTTTTTATTTTTTTTACTAATAGAGCATCAAAAAAACTAAATAAATAAATAGATAAATAAATAAAACTACCAAACTAACTCTACAAAACTAGCTTCAAAACTAAAGAGTTAATAACTTTTTTAGAGGTTCCCATTTTTGTTGATGAATAATTTGTTTATTTCTACGTTTTGCGATAGAGCATTCGATGTATTCTATGTGTTTTACTCTTCTACAATATAAATCTAAATTGTTTGCAGGGATTAATTTTTTATGTCGATAAAAGTTAGCTTTACTATAATGATGAGGAAATTTATGAGATTTTTGTACTTAATCTCTTTCGTTGTACCTACTAAGACTACAATTTCTAATAACCTGTAATGTTGAGCAGTATATACGTTCAGTTTTTAAAGAAATTCCAAAAATTGCTTATTAATAGACCATTTGCGCATTTGCAGTGTCTACCTTCTACAATAACAGCGGACTCAATTTGTAAAGTGTTAGCCTCACTATGAAGTTAAATATTCCTAAATTCCAATGTAATTTTACACTTTTTACAACTGCGTGTATTGTTGGAGGTTTGACTTCTCGCTCTCTCGCGCAAGTATTTTTGAATATTTAACAGGAAAACGAGGCTAACACTGTAAAAATTGAGTCCGCTCTTATTGTAAAAAGCATCTACTACAGATGCGAAAATGACCTATTCGCAACGAAAAAATAAACGCTGGAGGGTTTCATTTTCAGTTTTACAAAAAATACATAATGGGGAATCAAGTAACTGCATTTTAGAAAACGAACTATTTCCGTATAGGATTCTATGTAAGATTTTCCATTGGAGTTCTCTGCGTTTTTTTTTTATCAATTGTGGCTTTGTATGGAACTGAATATATTTCTTCCTACGCATAAAAGCGTATTCCAACTTTGACCTAAGACCACTGTGATACCGATATATAAAACTCTTACTTGAGCTGCGAATTTATGCCACAGCCCTCGGGAACAGGCCAGTTAATGGATCCATCTGTAATATGTGTAATTCAATGTAATAAGATAATTTGGATAGTGCGTGCGTTTTGATTGGTCTACAAGTGTGTTTTCATAGCGCTATGAAGCACGAAAATGGCGTGAGTAATATGATTGACTGTCTCCGAGTTGTGAGAATGTACAGTACGATCTTCGTATATCGTCTTTCTCTTTGTTAACACTGAAAATAATAATTTTATAAAAGAAATAAAACATGTTGTTCGTGCCTCCATAGCCTGGTGAAAACCGCGGCAAAGTTTGTGAGAATTCTCGAGCAGGTGAAAACCTGGACTGCGTCTCGGGTTTTCACAGATCTGCTCTCGAATTCTCCCATACGTTTGCCTTGGTTTTCACCAGGTTTGAGCAGGGCAAGTTCAAATGATTTTACTTGTCTATTCAGTTCCATATTGCATTATGTAGCTGTGTCAAACTATTTTGTTCAAGCTTTTCTCTTACTTACGAGAACTCCCCAGTTCACTTATGCACCAGACATATTAAACGCTCTAAATTACAACATATATATTAAATTATTTTCTTTTTATTATTTTTTATAATTATAATTATTATTATATTATAATTCTTATTATTATTTAGTAGTAGATATATGCATGTTACAAAAATACTTTGAAGAGCAATACACTGTATTAAAGTTTCTGTTCTGTTTTAAATCTGAGAACGTTGATTATGGTTACTGCCAAGGATAATTCTCATCATTTACACAGTTATTTGCATTTTTCCACAGGTTTGCTTGGATGGCCAGCACGCTAGCAAACGTGAAATTAACCGTATTCAGGAGTTATTAGATGCAGAAAATACATTTGAAGTGATAAATTACCCAGAGTTCCCCCGTGTGCAAAATTCGCGTAAAACAAGACAGGGAAACAAGAAGGTTTGTGATAGAATTTTTACCTCAAAAGGATTCAGAAAATGAAGAAGAAAAAGGCGTTGTCGGTTTACGTCAGCTAGAAGAGGTCCACCATTGCGTTAGTAACTATATTGTTGAAGTGATCAAAGTTAGTAGAGTCGACTGGTTAGGAAACTTAATGACTTTCTTTGTTATGTTTTTGTTTTCCTTTCCCAGTTGAAATACTGTATGACGTTGACCGTGTACAAATAATAAAAGGCTTTGAGATGTAAATGAGCAATGGGCTAATAGACTAATGAAGCATCACAGCTAGAATACAAGATCCTAACCGTGACTGTGCACACAACATGAAACAACGGAACATTGTAATCTTCTTTGTAGTTTGCTAAGTTTCCTATCCAGTCCATTCTAACAACTTTGATTTGATTAGGGTTCCATCTCTTGACATCCTGAAAATATCACAATGCTTGCCGCCCCAGGTGATTGCAGAGCTTGCAATCACATCAAGATTGTTGAAAAAAACTCGGGAAGAACTTGCTGAAGTTTGTTTAAAGGTTATAAGGGTGAATATTTAGGCAAGCGTACAGATACACTTTCCCGTATAGATTTTTTAATAGCAACGTTAAGTTGAAAAATAAATCCTTTACGAGCCTAGTGGCCCATGGAGCTGGCGCTTATCTTCGGTTTCTGTAGTGTTAAGTGGATGAGAGTCTTTGACTCCCCCTGGACGGGACATGGAAAAGAGGTCGCACAACTATTCCAATCTTTGCAAAGCCGGGAATCGAACTGGCAAACTGTGTCAACAATGCCACCCAAGGTTAAACCAAAATGCTTTTCCTAAAATGTTGCATCTGCCACTCTTAAATTTTAATATCTATATTTTAGTATAAACCTACTAACGGTCTATTACACATCCTGCATTCTGATTGGCTACTATTTGTGATAGCCTACTAGTAGAGAAAAGATGGCGGATTAAATTAGTAATGAGCCCCGTTTTGCAGTAATATCAGAGGATTTCATCGATAATTTAATTTGTACATCCTTTTTCTGATCGATCATTAGGTTTATACTAAAACAATTAGACCTCTCGGCTCTCACGGACTACGTGTTTGAATAGCCTCGTCCCCGACGTCTATTGTTAAATAGACGTGCAACCAATACTGCTTGAAAAGGTCTACGGCCTCATGGTCTATTGACTCGTAGTCCATTCTTCCTCGAGGTCTAATTGTTAAATATTCTTACTGTGTAAGTTATATTTGGGCGGGCATTATTGGCACAAGTTGTAAGATCTCTGCTTTCCAGCCACAAGGTCCCCAGTTCGATCCCGGCTCTGCCGAGATTTTAATATTTGTGTGACTTTCTTTTCCACCTAAGCTAAATCAGCTTTCGATCCTTCCGGGGTAGATAAATTAGTACCATCTTCTGTTGGGAGCTAACCTGCGATGGATTAGTTTCCAGTCTAGGGGGAGTCGAAGACTCTCGGCCGCTTAACACTACAGAAACCAGAGATGCACACCAACTCCATGTTCCATTTGGCTTGTCAAGGATTTAGTTTTTTTTTAAGTTATATATGTAAGTTAAGTATTTGTACTGAACTTGATGTATATTACCTTTATTACATTTCTACTACCCTTGGTGAGTGACAGAAAGCTCACCTAAAGGCACGGTAATACGAGCAATAAAATCCTCCAACTCGTCTCGCAACACTGCTGCGAAACAGCTTGAAAATCGATGCTGCGCGTTTTTCCACCCGCGTAAAAACTTGTCTCGCGTCAAAATAAAGTTGTTGCAGTTGAATGAATCCTGACTTCTGATTGGCTAATACGACCAGGTGATTGCACGCGACGTCATCTTGCTGCGAGACAAGTTGATCTATGGTAGTAATACGCACAACATCTACAAGTTTTGTTGCAAAAACGGTCTACGGTTTTGTTGCAAAAACAAACTTTTTCAACTTGCAACAGATTATTTTGATGCGAGACAAGTTTGTACGCTGGTTGAAGAACGCGCAGCGTCGATTTTCAACCTGTTTTGCAGCAATTTTGCGAGACGAGTTGGGGGATTTTGTTGTTCGTATTACCGTGCCTTGAGATAACTGAGGTGAGCGATTTTTCCCTTAGTATTAGTGTCCATTATTTGGCCAAAACAATGTTGTTCTCACACCATCGAACCTAAACGATTTTCTTTTTAAACCCGACAAAGATAAAAGCTTTCCTTAAATTTTGATTGGAGGTAAACAATAACGGGAGTAGTCAATAACAAAGGCCGTACGACTTCTCAAACAGATATGGTAAACACAATCATATTTGTTGTTTGATCTGACGTTCTTAACGAAACTGCTTTTCCTTGCTTTTTATGGAAACTTTTTCAATTCTCGAAAGATGAATTGCAAATGGAACATGTGCTTTTTATTTTTTGACCAGGCGAACTATTTTTCGTGAGCAGAAGATCTATTTATCGCTCTTCTCAGATTGATTTTGCGTGAGCCATGGCGAGCGAGAGCGAGAGAGATCGCTCGCCTTAAATGGCAAGCACTGCCGCTTATACTGGTTTTTAGCGTTCTATCTACTGGTTTGCCTTACTTTGCTAGCGTTGTTCAGTTACAGTGGCCACTTAGTGAGTGGCTCCACCTAAACTGTTTCTTCAATTGGTACAGGATTTAATGCAACCGAAACCAATATTGTAGAATTGCACGAAATTTGGGTATCCTGCTGATGAACAGTAACTGTTTTGCTGTTTATTTTCAGCAGCATTCTAGTTATGTTTGTTCAGATATCTAATTTCCTGGATGTTGATTTTCAGAAAATTTTCAAATTAACGGGAAAACAATAATGGGATCAAAATGTTGTCTCACTCTCAGGGATCAAAAATCTTTAAAATTTGGGATCAGGGATCAAAATGTTGTAAATTATTTAGGGATCAGCGGGAAAAAAATACCATGTTACGAGCCCTGGTTGCTTATAAACTGGTTCTTTATAAGTATATATATAAAAAGTGTACTTCACTTTTCAATAAACAAGCAAGTTTCTCTAAAATGTCTTTAAAATATGCTAGAAAGCTAAGGAGATTAGAGACATTAGACCATTTTCGAATTTGCAGGGCCGCTGACAACATGACAACATATTCAATTTTTTCAGTCTTAGCCTCAGTATGAAGTTAAATATTCCTAGATACCAATGCAGTTTTACATTACTTACAACTTTTTGTATTGTTGGAGGTGTGACTTCTCGCTTTCTTTCGCAAGTATTATTGAAATTCAACAACCAAACGAGGCTAAGATTGCGTAAAATGAATCCACAGTCTTTAAATCAGCAGCAACTAGGAATTCGAAACTGGTCTATTGTGTTGTCTGTATTCTTGGGTTTCACTAAGTCCCACGAGGATATAACACAATGGCAGATGGCCTTGGAGGTCAAATATTGAGATTTAAACTAGATTCTAATGAGATTCTTTGGTATAAGTGACCACAATGTGCGCTGAACTGGACCATATGAAACCCACCAATATAGCGCTACAAATCATATTCTTTTGTTTAATAGGAAAATCAATTTCAACAAAAAGAGCTTGAAAAGCTGTATAAATATCTTCACAAATATTTTTGTTCCTCTGCCATTTCAATTTCAGGAGGAAAAGAAAACAAACAGCGGTTACAAACATTATCAATAGACAACGTATGGTCTTAAAAATATAATATAAACTTAACGTTTCGTATGCTACAACATACATCCTCAGAAGTGACGGTTAAAACTACTGACACAGAGTTTTTTTTAAAAAATAAAGAGAGGCACTGGTGACAAGCTAAGAAAATATTAATTAACAAAACGAATACTTCCGTTAGTTACTTCTTCCGGTATAAATGAATAAAGAAACAGCTTCTCACTACCAACGTTTTCGTTTTAAAAGTGAGGGTTTTAAGTCACTAATCAAAAGAGTTTCTTTAATTTTACTCTGCAAGTCGGACTTTCCAGTAAAACCATATGTAGTCTGTTGATGATATTTGTAACCGCTGTTTGTTTTCTTTTCCTTCTGTATAAATGTCTGTATAAAAATATATATTCAGCTAAATTAGTTGTAAGTAATCAAAATATCTTTAACAGACAAAAATTTCAGCCTTGATGTGTTCTTAGCTCCTTCCTAATTTTTTAGCCAAATATCAGACTGAGTGCAGTATCATATCATATGTTACTCTGCAGTTAGCCTGGTTTCATCTCAACGGAACTTCTAAAGGCGCTTTTTTTTTTAACCAATCAAAAGGGTAAACTCAGCTTTAGTTCATTATGTTTTTAACCCTGTGTCAATTAGTATGTGTGAAAACAAGTTAAAACATGTTATAATCTTTTACTAACAGCTACGAGACAATTAAAGCTACTAAAGGTTTGCTTCTGAAATAAAGAAGCTGAATTTATGTAAAAAACAAGAACAAAAAATTGTATGAAATGAAAGTTCCAACATTCTTTCACTTCCGCAACAAAAATGGCACTTACCCTCCCTTAGCGATCTTCTATCTGGTTTTAACCAATCAGAAACTTTTGTCACACTACCCCACTGGAGCATTCTTTTGCCGATGCTCTTTTTTTCAAGTACTAACGCACAGGTAGCGATCAAAGTTTTAAAATAACTTTTTGTCGTCTTCTCGTGGAAAAGCAAAGTATTACTATCAGAGGAAGTAAGCCATTTCGAAAGAAAGGAATATGGTGGTGGTAGAAATCTGTCGAAAGCTTGACAAGAACGGGTAGCAAATCTCATTCAAATCGTCATGTCGATATTGTGTGTACTGGGTGAGCGGACAAGTACTAAAGTAGATACACACGATTTGATTTTAAAAATATCGAGTGAGTGTGTATTATTTTTTCTCCTGTTTAGCTGTCGTAAATATTCTATTTTGTCTTGTCTTGTTTTATATTGGTGGATTTCAACAAAACAGTGAAGAAAGGCAAGCTGATTGGAAATGCAGGTAAATTGTTTTCAACAACATTGCTCGTATATTTCTGTTCAAACATTAATGTCGAAACAGACCTGCATAGTTCAGAATAAAGTGCCTTAAATGTTTTTGTTTTGGATTTTCAAGGTCTTTTGACCAAACGTCTTCATAATCAAAGTTTGTTATAGAAGATACTCTTGTATAAAATAACTTTTAATGTGCAAATCTTGATGCAACAAAAACATAAGTTTCCTCAATTTGCTTCTCCCAATATTTCTCGCGGTCGAATTATAAATTTCGTACAACTTGTTTATATCTTTAACCATATTTTAGCTTAGTTTAATATAGCACAAAACTGTCACAACTAAACACAAAGATTAATCCAAAAATCAAAATACTATAATTAACTGTAAATCGAGAACTAATAATAAGTTTTCTAGTCCCCTAGCATTGCTGAAACGTGCATGTAGTAAATTTGATTGAATGTTCATTTGTTGACACCAAGGGTCAATTGCAAACAAACTGCCTGTATTTTTGCATTACCGTGTGTGGTTTTACTTGTGTTCGAAGAATGACAACATTGATTGATTTGCTAAGTAAACAAAAAGTGATATATTTCTTTCAGAAGTATACCCGTAAGAGTGTTAAAAGTGACTTTAATTTTAATTACTCGATAAAACTAAAAATTGCATTATTATCTTCCGTAAATCTAATTTAGCGTGTTTTGTAATTTATTAACATTTTTATGAATTCTGTTAGTGATTCCTAATTTTTTATTTGAAGCTTTATTAGATTTAAAAGCGAACAAAAAATATCGATTATTTACCATTTCAATAGGTCATGAATAGATATATATAGGTAGCCATATGCATCCTTAAACTTTGCGCATTCGCATAATTGAGTACATTCCAAGATGGATTAAAATTATTGATTTTTGTGGTACTTGCTGATAATTGTGCATCAAATATTTTACTTATACTGTTTATAAAAATTATTGGATTTCGTTTGTGCCATTCAGGCCTAAAACACTTTAAAGATTTTGTATTAAAATGTTGTATTACAAAATTTGAAAGTGTTTTATTACAAAATTTGAAAGTGTTTTATTAAAAAATTATAAAAGTGTTTTTGGCCTGAAGGGCACAAACAAATCCAATAATGATATCTTCTATGGCCTACAAAGGTGCTGTAAATCTTTTAAAAAAATTTACAAAAATATTTGTTTATAAAAAACTTTATCATCTGAAAGTCAAAAAAGCACCCCTTTTTGATTAGAAATTTTACATCATGGCCTAACAAATTTCAAATAACTTAACTGTTCTCAAAACATATTGTGAGTTTCGAGTGCAAAGGGGATTTTTTATTTTTATGTACATATGTGAAAAAAATAATTTTCAAGTCCTTGTCAGTCACGAGTACAGACTTGAGAACAGGTCTTCATCAAGTAGGATACAATTTTAGTAGGATACAATTTTATAACTTTTTAGAATAAGTAACCCCTTCAACCAAGGACATACTGCAACGTGGATAAAAACCTTGCCCTTATTGATGATATACATTGACAGAAATAATGTAACTGAAAACTGTTGCAAAATTGATGCACATTAGGCAATTTTCAGGCCCGTAGCCAGGATTTTTTACGGGTGGGTGCGATCAGTTGATTATACGGACCAACGAGCGCCGGAGGCGCTCTTTACTAGGGGGGTCCGGGGGCATGCCCCCCCGGGAAATTTTGAAAATTAAGTTGTCTGAGACTGCATTTCGTGCGTTTTGAAGGTCAGTATGATAGCAATATAGG
>JAOBBB020368437.1:0-10115 GCA_025331005.2 Zoanthus gigantus
TAGAATGAAAGAAGAGAAAACAATTTTTAAGCCCTTGGTGGGAATCGAACCCCACATCTTCGGTTTACTAGTCCGACATGTTAACCATTACACTACAAAGACTAACCACGCTGGAAATGCAGCCAGTTAATGCAATGTATGAGGTATAACTGCAGGGATCCCAAGGCATTATTTTCTCTATGGATAAGTTCAACACCGTAAATTTGGGTTCAAGTAAGGTAGTCTGATAAATTTTATGGTGGTAACTTCACTACATTGGCTATTAAATAAGGAAAAATTGTAGTTATAACCTCCTTGAATTAAAGATTTGTGCTCAGCATTCCTTTTAGAGGAGGAGCCATGATTGTACTTTAGTCTAACGGCAACATTAAATGGGATGGCCTGTTTGTGCACCATGAGAAGGGTGGACACGCACTAGACAGTAGTGCTAAATAGAGATGGAAGTCAGCGGGCATAGAAACCAAATATATTTAAGTTTTGATGAATCCATCTTTAGGTGCAAGGTTAAGTCTAGTACATGTACATTAAGTTTAATGCTTGGAAAAGACCAATAACAAATCACGCTAGAGAAAATAACTAGTCCCCTATGGCATTTTAAGGGATATATAAGAGATAGAAGGATTGGATCTGCAGGATCATCGAGTAGAATATTAAGTTATTTAATATTTAATAATGGTTTTTGGCAAATGAAAGCTTAACATACCAATTAGCAGTCCAATCTGCCTGAGACCCATGGTCATAGAAAACATAGCAGTTCTTTCCTCAGTTGTTGTGGTTCTGGCAATTTGTGCATTGATTGCTGATCCTACACCAGCCCCAACACCTTTGATAAAATTTTTAAAATAGTGCTAAATTAAATATAATTTGTAAGAGCTTATACATTTAGCAACTTCAATTAACCATACAAAACAGTCCGACTAGAAATTTATTTTGAAGTCCACAACTAGCAAAAATGTATTCTAACTTATGTTATATAAAATGATATAATGTGGATAAAAAGTCCAAATGCCAGGGCCGAAATGGTAATGAGACAAGCCAACAGGATCCAAGGATTTCCGAATCCAATAAAATAATAAAATATAATAAAATTGTGAGACAAGTGATGCAACTCATAGCTTTGATTAAAAAAAAAAAAAAAACATTTATTAAAGAAAAACATTTATTAAAACATTTATCAAAAAAAAACATGTTTCAGCCTTTTGGCCTTGATCAGCTAAAAAGTAAGATTAAAAATACATGGTAAAGCTAACAGCCATTACCATGATTATAACTACTGAATGATCAATCTATATCTAGAGTTGGTTAAAAATACCTAATTTAGTTATATGGCCAAACCAAATTGATTTTTTTCAAAATAATTTGGGTCAGTCGGTCGGAAAATAAAATGAATTCAAAATAAAAAAAAATAATTATGTAATTTACATAAATCAAATCTGTGTCACACCATATGACTTTTTGTGTCAAAACACTGAAATTTTCAAGGTAGATAATCTGTTGCTAAAAGATATTTAATGAGCAAGAGATAAAAAAAACAACAGTAAGTTAGAACTTTATATTTTTGGGTCAAATACTAGTCAAAATATCTTGAAGATATATCTATAGTACTTGTTAAAGTTCTATGAAATTGCATTGGCACTCATTAACAACAGCAGCAAACTTGACTTGTTCTCAGGAATGTTTACACAAAAACTCATCAGTCCCCTTGATCAGTGCATATATTATAAAGTAAGAGACATATTAGAAGACTGATCATTTCTAAGAAATCAGATTAAAAGCATCAAATGATGCATACAATCAATATGCTGGTTCGATGCCGCCTGGTTAGCCCAGTTGGTAAGGTGCCAGTCTATTGTGCAGGAGGCTCAGGTTCGATTCCTGGCCGGACCAACACTCAGGGTCTTAAAATAATTGAGGAAAAAGTGCTGCCTTTGCTCTAATATCGCAGCTAAAATAGTCAATTTATGACATGATATTTTTAAAAATGTTAACAACCATCATGTTTTTTTTTTTGTTTTTTTTTTTTTTGCATTTGGGAAAAATGAGGGTTGGTCAGATCCGTGTCCCAACACATTAATTTGGTCTGGCCTAATAAATATTAAATTCAGTTATTATAATAACTATTTTTCTGTATAAACCATTAAACAATGACATGGCAAATAAAACTATAATACATTGTTCTAACTGAATAAATCTACTTACCAGCTTTATATTGTGGTTATTAGCGATAATTTCACATTCCCTTTTCAAGCCCACCAAATTTTAGATACAAGCTAAACTATTTCAAACTTTGACATGATAAAACAACCTTCCTTTTCAAGGAATCCCATTCTTATGATGTGAATGCCAAAATTTAAAGAGGTGTAACTACCAGGCTAAAATGGCATGCTAACATGCAATGCCTTGGTCAATGAAAACATTTTAAAGGTACTAGACAAACTGCCCTAAAAACAAAGTGATAATGAAAGTGCTGAGAATTGCCATCATAACTAAATCGAAGCTAGAGTTTTACAGGCACTGCACATGCCTTTCATGACACCAAACTGCTAACAGTGCAGAAGCTGAGTATTTTTATCGTGACACCATCACTAGAAAGATCAACAACCATGGCTAAAGGACTCTCTCTGCCCTTACCCACTGATTGTACAAATTTTATATCAGAGTATTCATTTCCTGGATGAGTTGAATTCACCCTGGGTAAGGAGCCACATCTGCCCCCAGAAAAACTAAATTTTATTTATTATTTAGAAAGTTTAAACTTAGCAATAATAAGAAAGTTTAAACTATCAATTGAAGGGTCTAGTTCAAAAACAACTTAAGTGTCTTTTTATGAAATGCTAAATTCTCCCAAGGGTTATGAAGAGATAATGAGGATAATGTAGGGAGAGATTAGAACTTGAACAAAATTCTTTCATGTCATTTTTGTCTAGTACAAAAACAATGTGACTTTGTATAAAATGCTAAATTCTCCCAAAAGTTATAGAGATAAGAGGGATAATCTAGTGAGAGTTGAGAACTTCATCAAACATCACTTACGCCATTTTTGCACTAGACCCTTCAATTTTAAATGGAAGACAGGGAGAAAATTAGGCAGATTTTGGGACTATGTAATAAGATTTTGCACTGTCTTTTTTTTTTACTGGGGTAGTAGCAACCTAGAACAAGGTAGAGTAAGGACTGATAAATACTACATAATACACACCATTCACCATGCCAGTATGGAAATTAAGTATTAGAAATCCATCTTACCACAAATAAGCCTTCCTCCAAGAACCCAGTATTTTGACCATGCAATGAAATACAGGAAATTCCCTAGGAAAAGAAAATCATGTGACCTAGACAGTCGCACTCACAAGAAGATTTCACAACTGGTTCTAATCCCAGGGAAGGATGGGGTATGGGGGGAAATACTCACCAGAATTTTGGGTGGGGGGAGTGTCACTGAACCTTCACAAACCTGACCCTGTTCAATAAACAGTTCTATAGCTAATGCCAAGAATCAAAAGCAAAAAATCAATACATTTCAATATCACAATATACAGTTAAATCATGATTATGCATGCACACAGATAATAAAAACTTTAATTTACCTCCCATTTCAAACAAATTTGCAAACAAGATTGTTGATTTAGTCTTATGAGTGCAATCCACCCAAAGTCCAAACAGAGGACCACTGAATAAACTTGAAAACATAAAGGATGAGAATATCACTCCAAAGAACCATGGCTCTGCATCAAACGTCTCACTGACATATAACCACAGTGAAGGCAAAATCACAGCTAACAAGAAACAAACAATGTTAAACATCACTCACTTAAAATATTTTGACAAATAATGAAAAGAAGTGTGTTCAAGATTAAGAAAAACACCAACAATCTACATAGTTTACACAACTGATTGCCTAGATTATGATCAATGCCATAACCAAGACTCTGCCCTTTATCAGAGAAACATTATTTTCAATTGATAAATATTATTATAATAATGACTTATTTAGGTATCAAGTCATATATTTAGCCATCAAGTCATATATTTAGCCAATTAGCCTACTAATTGGGGACACCATCTTTACCACTCAAGGTGGATGGATACCTTTCACATGACAGACAATTACACACAGATATGTCTCCGAGGGTCTATGGTTTAACATCCTTTTCCAAGAAGATGTGAAAGTCTAACCATTTGCAGTTGTTAGAGAAAAGGCAGCATGTACTCCTCAATTATTTTAAGACCCTGAGTGCTGGTCCTGCCAGGAATCGAACCCAATCTTCCTGCACCATAGACTGGCACCTAACCAACTAGGCAAACCAGACAGCAGTTAGCACAAAACTTCTGTAATTTCAGGTAATAGGGAATGGCTTCCATGTTACAATAGTCAGGGACTACCAGTGAAACCAATTACAGATAATAATTATAATAATCATAATAATTGCTTTTTACAAGGGAGAATGCAATAATTCTTGTAATTATTTTTGCTGTGGGTTGGGGATCCTGTGGCCACTAAGCAAAAAATTTTACAATTCCTGTATACATACAAGTGCACAAAACTATAATGACAGTGCCAAATAATGATTTCACAGGAGCAGGTCTTGGTTTTGGGTTTGTACTAAATAGGATTACTTGTAATTTTTTTAATGACATATTATTCATTGGTCTTGTTTTTTTTTTTCATTGATAACAGACAAAACTGAGCATGACTTAAATGCTAATATGTGCTAGAATTTCATATAAGCTTGCACAGATTCATTAATTCACCACCACCTGTCCATTCATAAAGGACCCATAAGCTCCTTGAACCCACTAAGCTCTGACAACTTTTTATAATAATAATAATAATAATAATAATAATAATAATAATAATAATAATAATAAATCAGTGTAAAAGTAAAAAAAAAGGATTATCTAATTTTTTTCACCTTGAGTACTTACTTCTTGAATATTTAATGGCCATAAACATATTAAGAGAAAATTTATTTAGATATTTTCATTTTGATCAGTGAATGAGTGAACAACACAAACAATTCTTGCTAGCCTGAGGGCCAAAATCACAAGGGACACAAAACTGTTATTGAGTCCTACATCTACATGCTAAATTGCTACCCTGCCAGATAACAAGTTTTTACAGTGATTTTGTCTGCAAGCGGTCCGCTAGGTGCTAGAGGTTAATCTTTCAATGCAAGATTGACTGCTACAATTCAATTTATGAGGGGCCCATAGTCCAAATAAACCTCTGTGGTTTCTTTATGAGCTTCCTCGCCGTGTACCTTCATGATCAGATAAACTGTACTATATATACACAGCTGGGTTTCAATAAATTTTGAAGTAGGCAGCCAGTTTGGGTAGAGTAGGCGACGGTATTATTCACCATCCAGTCCAGTAAAATTCTCTGTTGTGAGAAACACCTGACTGAGCATGCTATCGTTTTTAAAATCATGCAAACTAACCCTTACCCAGACCCAAACTTCTATGGTAATAAACGGGATGAAACAAACTGCATGCATAAATAAGTACGCTCCAGCACGAAAATTATCCCAAACTATATACTGTGGGCGGCATTTCGAAATATTCGGTAAATTCTGTAGTTATGCACAATCTAGCTCCAACAACTGCCGCTACTTGTTCATGAAGGTGCAAACTACATACCATATTCAATTCCTCCAAGAAAGAAAAACGTTCCAGTACTGAACTTAGTCAACTTCTTCTTTGTCTCAAGTTTCATCGTCAAAAGTCTGATGCGAAAATCACAACAGATATCTCAAAAGTTTACATAATTTTAAACAACAACTATGACAGAACCTGTACATGTGACACAGTCTGAAACCTGTGACTGACACCGTAGTATCGGTACCTAGGTCCTTCATTATAGTGTTGTCATTCGAAACCGCTGACATGTTGGAAATGTCATGAGAACAATCAATGATCCATATATGGATAACGGTAGCCAGGTTGTGATAGTTGCAGAATCTGGGGCGGAGGATTGGAGCGAAAACACGTGGCAGGGGGAGACATGTTTTTTCTCCTTCTGTTTGTGCTTGGATTTGTTGAATACAGCCCTTTACTGTCAAAAATTGTCTTGTTTTGCAATATAAAGTGCTAATGCTTTGCGCAGGAGCTGCAATATGAGTGGGAAAAGGTGTTGAAACGGGACAAACAACTCTTGGTCTGCGCTGGCCTCGTGACTCGCACTGGAGCATTATGAAGAAGAATAAGCGCAAATCTTCAACTGTCAGTCAGAGTGCAAATAGTGCTGGACCATCAAGGTGTATTTCGGAACATTCAAAGAGAAATTCTTCCCGACAAGCAACCAAAGGACCTCGGCACGTGCAGCCAGACTTCGATGTTGTGAGTGGATTCGAATTTCTGTCCTTTGCGTCTCTCCCAGAACTGGAGGCGCACATCGCCTCGAACGAACTCAAAACAACATCTCATACTTTGACAGTTGGACAAAAACATAAATCGTCTGTTGAAGTAAGCTCTAAAAAAATTTCATCTGACGAAATTGCACCTGTCTGTTCGAAGAAATCGAAATCAAATTTCGAGCAACAGCCTAACTTGTTCATCAAATCCAATCCTTGTAGTAAAAGGGTGAAATCGAAATCTTTAGGTGCGCCCGCAGAGACTGTTGATTTGGACGACGATTGCGACAGTAACTTAGAAAAGAGTGAAGTTATTGTTGTTGGAGAATATATAAAAAATGGGAATAGAATATCAAGTACTATTACCTCGAGCACTGGGACTTGTGTGGCAGCCAAAGGCAACGAGGGGAAACTCGCGTCTCCTGAGCCTGAATCAACGAAGGCTAAAACAGAAACTGCTTTGCCTCCAAAAAATATTAGACGGCGTGAGAAGAAAAAGAAAAGTAGCATTCATACTTCAGGCTGTCAGACAAGATTCAGAATTAAAAAGAAAGTAAAACAGACAAAGAATGCAAATGGAAAGAATCTGGAAAAAAACATCATTTCGCACAGGTGTCAAAAAGAAGTCTTAGATGAAAGGAAGCAGCTGTTCACTAAAGACTTAAATTTTGTTGAAAGGCTTGAAACTGATGTGCAGTCTTTTACTGGGAACAAAGAACATGCAGCTCCTCTGATAGTCGAAGAAGAAGATGCAGAAGAAGGGCAGAAAAACACCAAAAAAGCCAGGAAAAGACCAAAGATTGAGAAGATTGAATGGTGTGCTCGCTCTGGTGGTTTTGACTCACTTAAAAAATACAGGTTGCTTAATAAAAAGTATACTGAGCCACCTTTCAAGAAAAGCCAACAAGATAACAGTATCATACAGCTTGAGACTACCAGTGAGGGGTTGGGAAATTCTCATCTGTCAAAGATTTCTGATGTGTCTTTGATGTATAAATCAGTGAATAAATGTAAAAATGAAAACAATTATAACAAATTCATACAAGATAATAGTGAAAGTGACTTGGAGGATTCAACTTTGTTAACCAAAACAGATCATGATAGCAGCATAGCTGATGATTCACTTGAAGATTATTCAAGCAGTGATGTTGAGTTCTTAGATAGCCAGACGTCACAAGACAAAGACAGGATGCTTGGAAATACAATAGTGACTTTAACCAAATCTGACAGTGGAGAGGAAGATGTGGACGTTTCCACAGTAACAAGAAATGACAAAGCAGTGAGCTTCCTAGTTGTTGGCTGTGGAGCATATACAACATGCGATGGCCTTATTGGTCATTTTAGTCGACATCCAGAAGCAACTACAAAAGATACAGTTGATGTGTCGATCCAGTTATATGCTAGTGAAATTGCAGTAGTTATGAAGTATGCAGTAAAACAGCCAGGATATATTGTGAAGCTTGTGTCCCCAGACAGAAGTGACATTCATAGGATAACACAAATACCCAAGCGCTTGTCTGATCGAGATAAAGTCAAATCTGTTCGCAGCTTTACAGAGCGAAAGCGGCGTCATGCACTTGGTCACTTGTTTAATGGTATTAAGTCGGAGGTTTTTGGTAATGAGAACAAAGTAGAGATGTATATCAGTAAGCAAGCTGTCCTTGATAAAGCAATTCTTACCATTCATACTCTTCAAAAAGAAGGACTAGAGCTGTGTAAGAAAAAATATCTCTTAAAGCAAAAGAATGAAGAATTGTCCAATAGGGTAAGAAAAATGAGAGCCGAGAAGTCTTTAGACAAATGTATTGAGAGCAAAGAGCTCACATCAGCAGTTTCAAAAATCAGTTTAGAAGAGACAGCCAAAGACATCGAAGAACTGCAGGAACAGATAGGAAAAAAATCAAATTTCTGGAAACAGTTCAAAGAATCAAAACTTGACAGTGACAGTGATTCAAAGTTGGCCAAAAACGAAGAGAAAAGGCAAGTAGGAAATTTGTTATCTTATTTAGATATTTGGTACTCTGTCTTCCTTTTGTGAAGAAAGTGAAGCCCTTTGTTTGTATGTTGTTTTTATATTTATTAAGTGGTATTCATTTTAGTCTAATCTTTCTACTGCAACTTTTAATCAATAGAAGAATTTCTGTGTTTTAATAGATGATTATAATATGCAGGGTTCTCAGTACTATATTAAACAAGTGACTAAAAATTATCAGCTGGTGCCTATGTTTTCAAGAGGCTATTAGCCTCTTCTACTATTCTACTATTCTAGTTTAAGTTACTAGTTCTGAAGGTCTTGGGGAATGCCCCAGAAATCTTTAAAATAAATTTTAATTTTGCTGAATGTGCAGTTTTCTGCACTCTGGGGGTAGATTATTTACTTAAGATCTGATTAACAATAGACCCTATGCAAAAATGGCTGCATTTTTAATATTCTTTTGTCTGCATTCAAATTAGCCTTACTAACCTCGTTTGTGGTAAGATATTCTTTTGAAAGTTTAACTTGAGAACGAGGCTAGTAAGACTAACTTGAATGTAGACAAAAAATATTAAAATTGCCACACTTACACTTTTTGCATAGGGTCTATAATGATTTGTTTATTGATGTGAACAATTCTGCTATCTCAGGTGTAGAAACTTGTATGATTTATTCAGATTCTCTTATTCACACTCTGCAGTTTTTTTTTTTATTAACTATTTTTTGAAATTGCTTAGCCTATCATCTTTGAAAAGTCATCAGTAAAAATATACTATGAAGTCCCCAGAAGCAATGAGAACAATATACAATAGGAAACCTTTTCTGAAGTTTGATTTCAAAACAGGATTAAACACCAGAAGAGAACAGCCTGCCTAAATACTGTCGAACTGTTATTGGTAAATAAAAACTATGCAGATTGTTTATGAACCCGATAAGAACAATAAAGAGATTAGTAGCCACTTGCAAAATAATGGTTTCAGAAAACAAAAATTATTTCTTATAAGATCAATTTCACAAAAAGTTTACATGATGTGTGTGTTTGTTGGAGAGTTGGAGAGATTGCTGTTAGAGTGGGGTAAATCCTGCCACCCCCATTTACGGGGATAAACCCGGATCAAAATTGGATTGATGATGATGATAGGTGTGTTTGTGCAATTCAGAAAAATTGGTGACTCTCATTCGAGGTTTAGCAGGATTGTTACAGGTTGACACTTTGATATCTTAGTTAGCTTCCTCATGAAGAAAACTGAAATTTTACAATAACTACAGGCAGCAACCTATGGCCAGTAGACTTCTTCTTGTTGCTGGTTTCTGCTAAGAACCCAGAATGTGCATCAGGGCAGTGTTGTTGGTTTGCAAAGTCATTTGTTCATCTGTGGTAAAAGCAAAGCAAATATGAATTCAAATTAATCTGAGTGGAATAATACAGTATTGATAATATTTTCTCCCAGAATCTGGTGCTGCTGCTCTTCTGCTGTTCAAGTTTGGCTTTTTCAATAATTTAAGTTTTTATTATAGTCTCACTTAATTCAGGCATGTACATAATTTTTATGAGTGGAAACCTTTGTTTTGAACCCCAAAACGAATTAAGCATTAATAATAATAATAATAATAATTACATCATCATATACGGTTTTACTTCCATTTTACATGCTGACATGCGTTGGACGATTTTCAGAAAATTGACTTCCAAGCAAACCTGTCTCTAGTCAGGTCTTTGCTAACTCTTCTTTCTCTCAAATCCATCTTTATCAATTCTTCCCATGTTTTCTTTGGCCTTCCTCTAC
>JAOBBB020368448.1:0-10114 GCA_025331005.2 Zoanthus gigantus
TTAAAGAATAAAACACTAAAGAATGGAAAAGTCGTGAAGATAACAGGCAATCCTGTGAATCATGGAGATGGAAAGGGCATGAAAGTGCCATGCATTTTGAGATTTACAGCGCAAAAGCGCTTTACAGATGTACTGAGGAATTATTTAGGAATTTAAAGAAATGCCTTTCTCAAGTTCCGTGTCATTTTTCTTGGTTTTCATATTTAGGAAATTTCTTGGTTCAAGAGTTTAACCCTAAAAGTTTCTTAAGATTTTTGATATTTCAGACCCTAGTTTCATATTAAAAAATACCTGTATTGCTCTTCACTTACTCGCCGACAGATAATAGTTTTTAAAGTCTGTTTAATAAGTACGCTCTACAAGGACTGTGATGCGATGACGTTATTTCAGACTTGTGAAGAGCCTCACGCTTTAAGCGAACCTCACAACAAACTTTCCATTGGGAGTGCTTTTCATTCAATCAAGTCAGTTACGAGCTATTTAATGTTGGTTAATTGAGTAAAGAAATTTTCATTTCTCTTAAAAAAATAGTAGCTTAACCTTGAGTAGCATTTATAAAATATGTTTTGAAATAAGCTTGGGCGGTTTAAGTTTTTTTATCCTAAAATGCTGGTTTTCTACGTCAGTAGCTTTGGAAAAGCTTTAAGTACAAAGTACAACTTACGTTTTTTGCATCCCTTTTCAGGATCATATCCATGATCATCACAATGACATTTTCCTGTGTTCAAACAAACCTTTGAAAGAAAAAAATAACTTTCATAATTCAGTACTGGTTTATTACAAACGTTGAGCGGACGTGGTTGGTGCCTTTGGTATGATCTCTGCCATCCAGCTACAAATAGATATCTGAACAGACCTAGCTATAATGCCGCTGAAAAAAATAGCAAAACAGTTACTATTCATCAACAGGATGCCTAAATTGTGTGCAATTCTACAATTGGTTTCGGTTATAAAATTCAAAAAGGCTCCCGGTTCGATCCCATGCCCTGCAGATTCTTGAACATTGGTGTTACCTTTTCCTCCAAGATCTTTCAGCTTTACAGCCTTACGAGGTCATTAAATGAGTACTACACCAAGGTTCCTGCAGCTCAGAAGCCAACTAATTTAAGACTTTTCTTAAAGACTTTTTTAATGCCGAAAGTAAAAACAATGTTTCATTATTTTTAAGATTAATTTTTCAATACAAAAAATCAGAAAAAGAAAAACTTAGAAATACAATGCTAATAAACACTTTTCGTGGTAAACAAAATCACACCCTCAAAAATCTATAAATTTTATAACCGAATAACAACAAGAGTTCTGATCAACAACTGCAGATTCTGAGTGGTGTGGCAGAGTCAATGCAATGGTGGTCAAAAACGTGAAAGACGAGAACGTCCCGTTAAAATTGCTTCCGATATGCAGAAAGATTTCTATGCAAGAAAAACTCACTTTCAGTCGGATTGCATATGAATGATAATGCCTTTTAAGACCTCAAAATAAAATTCTAGCAAATATAAGACCTTTTTAATGACTTAAGTCTGCAAAAAAAATAAAATAAAGACTTTTAATGAGGAGAGGGAACCCTGTACAATTGCAATGGATTAGTGTCTCTCTCAGGGGAGTCAAAGCTCTCATCCACTTGACACTACGTACATAAAAAGAACCGGAGATACGCGTCGGCTCCATGGCCCCCTTGCCTCGTAAAGGATTTAGCTCATTACAAAAGTACAAACAAGTGCACTAAAGATATGCGAATGTGTTTTGGAACGTAAGACCATTTTCGAATTTTGCAGCTGCCGCTGACAATAATAACAACGTATTCAATTTGTACAGTCTTAACCTCAGTATGAAGTTAAATATTCCAATGCAATGTTACACTACTTAAAAATTGTGTATTGTTGGAGGTGTGAGTTTTCGCAAGTATTTTTAAATATTTAACAACAAAACGAGGCTAAGACTGTATAAACGGAATCTGTAGTAATTTACATCAACAGCAACTAGGAAGTCAAAACTGGTCTATTAAGAACATCTGATGCTGAAATTCTCAAAATATTAAAGACTTAAAAATTTGACGTTTGTATAATTATGTAAAAAGAATGGAATTTTCGGAATAATTCTCACCCCTCTTCCTGAACATTCAACTCCATTGACAACAGGACATTTCTTAATCGCAATGTCTGAAATAGCCTGGCATTTATAATCCACGCACATCTAAATTTGAAATTTGAAGAAAAAGTTGATTACAAAATGGATGTTATTATTTAGAATTTGTAAAGATACAGCGGTTTATTAAGCTCCAATGATTCTCCATAGTTTTTTAGAAAATAATTTAGATAAGTACGTGCGTTTTGATTGGTCTACAAGTGTGTTTTCATAACGTAAGCAATATGGCTGGCTGTCTTTAAGTTGTAAAAATTTACATTTTCATAAAAACAAACTAAATAACGTATATATACACTCTTTGTATATCGTCTTTCTTTTTGTTAAGACGGAAAATAAAAATTAAAAAAATGCAAATAAAACATGTTATCATGGTAAAAACTTCGGCAAGGTTTGTGACAATTCTGGAGCAGGTGAAAACTCTTCATTGCGTTTACGGTTTTCACCAGGCTATAAAGGCACGGAGAACATGTTTTATTTCTTAAATAAATAAATAAAAAAACAAAAACAAAAAAAGAAATCACAATCTAAACAAAACGGAGCTTTACTTAAATCAGTTTAGATTTCACTTCATTACTACGACTAAGTTTCAAATGATGAGTAAATAAGAAGCCTGAAATCCAAAAACTTTCAGGGCTGAACGTGATTCGAGCCCAGGACCTCTGCGATACCGGTGCCACGGTCTAACCATCTGAGCTGCGAGCTATGAAGCCACATGCGCATTCTAGAAGGGTAGGTTAATTTTAGTGGCCCATCACTGTCACTCTGAGGTATACAACTATTATTCAAATTGCGTTTGAAATTGCGTTTGTACCGCAGTGTAAACAATGAGGTTATTAATGGTTGTAGAGATTAGTATACAAGCAAAAGCGCAGTTTTAAAAAATAATTACGATTATTACGGTTCTAACGTAATGTACAAACCTTCCCATCGTCGCATTTTGTGCCAAACTCGACCATTCCTTGTCCAAACGTATCTCTTATATTCAGCATGGCAGCACTGATTATAAACAATAATTCCTTACTTAGTGAAACAAAAATAACATTTAATATTTAGTTTCTCTAAAGATACGACCCTATTTTCATTTTGTAATTTTAACTTTACAATTCTTCTTTATAGTTAACCCTTTTTTTTAATTTCAACCAATTTACTTTTTTTTTCTGCATTGCCTGCTTACTGGTAAAAATATTTTTCAACTCGGAAAGGCCAAATTCTCATCTCCTCAACCATGTAGTTTCCTCTGCGTACGTTGCTATTTTTTAAATCAAAATTAAATCACGTTTTATTTCCTCCCAAATCCGGGTGAAACTTACACCAACAAGATTCCTATAATTTATTCTTGTAATTTGCTCTTTTCGTTTTTTTTCTCCCTCCTCCTCACTCTCCCCCCTACTCATTATCCCTTCTCACTCTCCCCCCCCTTCAATCTCCCTATGAAATGATTTCAAATGCATATGGAGCAATTTTTTTTCCCGTTGGCTAAAAACTATGTTACTAAAAGATTTTTATAAACTTTTAAAGTTTCAATTTCAAAATCTTGGACGAGCAGCTTGGAGCCTGAGTTCTAGTTGGTCTCTGACGTCAAACAAGTAACTCAAACAAGTTATTTTTGCAGATTTCCATAATCGCAACACTTGAATATGGCATCTTTGTAAAAACTTTGTAATGTTTATTTGCCGAGAAGGGCCGGCATATTCTTTTTCAGAATCAAGCTTTGCCATCGAGGGTTGCTCTTACAGAGTTTGAGCGCTTATAAAAAGTAAAAAAAATTCCAATTTCAAAATATTTTTCAGAAATTGAACCTTCATGCAAGTAACATAGATATTAGCCAACAAAAAAACAAGTTTCCTTTATATGCATTTTAAAAGATAGCTGCAAGATTTGTAAGGTAATTTTGCCACTCGCGCTAAAATCAGGAATTTACCCCGTTAGATGTGCAAGTTTTAAGAATATTAATTATATTTTCGAGCTGTACCTGCACTTGTTTCCACTGCCAAGTGTTATTTGGGTGTAATTGTAACCGTAATTAACCTTTGGAGTATTCCCTTTTGCGAGGCATTGAAGCTGACCACACAGAACATTTCTGTTAAAAGAATCAAAAGGAAATGTTTCTCAGTGAGACTTAAGGGTGAATATTAGTTATAGAATTAAAACTGAAATGCCGCAGAACTTAAAACGTTTATCTATTTTTTTAACTTCTCTATCAACTTCTTCAGCTTTTGATTTTCTGGTGTTAGTATAAAAATCTTTTTTTTTATTCTGTAATTGCCCAACATCAAATTAAAGGTCATTTACCATAGCAGTTGAAGCTGCAAAGACTAAACTAAGAGATGATCACAAAGCCAAACTATACATTAAAAATACAGTTGTTTATATAGGTTATGAGTAATAATTAACAATTATTCGCCGAAAGCGAAGTGAATATCTTGTGAATATTCACCACCCTAAATGTTTTAATAAAATTATTTAGGCTTTGTTCTTGAAACCATTCTTTCAAACAGAGGAAAATCAAAATTTTATGTTAAGGCCGTTTGCTCAGTCGCGCGTATCGACATCTGAAATTTTTCACCCTGGAGTTTTATTTTTCACTAATTAGTACAATTGTCATGATGAATAATATTGTATTACCTTTGAAAAGTGTTATCCCGAACTTAGTTGCATCCTCAGTGCTTTTAGGAATAGCTTTTTTTTCATTTGAAAATTTATTCATCTCGTGCGAGGTGAGCCGGCATAATGCACCTGTCATCGGCTTCCACGGGGATGAAGGGGAAAAGGGAGGAACCCCGGCATACCTCGGGAAATGTGGGGACTTTGAGATAAATACTTCCCCTTGCAGTGGGGGAAATATGGTGAAATATAGGTACACAGTCCTGACCCCTGGGGTAAATACGTGGACTATAGCGAGACAGTGGAGACTGGTAATGTTTTTCTTCTGGCTAATTGAAGAAGGCGGATCAAACTGGAGACTGCAAGAAAGTATTTATCTTGTAATAACATCTGCTTTGCTAAACCATCGTTTTGATCTTTCGTTGTATTGCTGCTTTTTTGCCAACTTTAGATTGCATTGCTCGATCTTTCGCTGGGTTCATTCAAATGCAGTTCATATTCACTAGCATTTTAAATGTTAGATGTCCTGCAATGACCAAATCCGCTTGTTTGCTCTTTGTCTTTGAGTATTCAATGGCTTTTGTTTTTATCGTTGACTCTTATCATTTGATTTGATTTGTAACTGCTAAAGAAAACGTGCATGTACGATTATGCAGTTCAGTATTTAGTGCAGAGCTCAATTTCACGGCAGGTTAGGCTGGCACTTTTTCAGGTTGTTTCTAAAAACTGTAGCATAACCCGACAAAAGTTCAGTTGTTAGTCTTCTTGTTCAAATATATTATGTTACAGAGTTGCAGTGCCCCAGGTACCGGGAACAATGCGGGGGATTTGATAAAAATAATGCCTCAGTAGGTGAGGCAATTGCACGAGACGTTTGCAAAGTACCCACATTAGCCCGGGGTCTCCTCCTCGGGGAAGCCGATGACAAATACATAATACGCGAGCCTGCACCACTGCAAGCACCGGAAACTCTATAACCACCCGAGTCATTTTACCAATTATGTTTATTTAATCTTATTATAATTATTGATTTTAAAATCAGCAAAAGAACCAATCTTTTGAAGAATTCCTTTTTGAACAGAAAAAGACTTTCACGAAAGGAGTCCATCCAAGTTTCCTAAACATTGGGCAAAAAGTTGGGTTTACCCGGTATATAGACCGAGATGTTGTAAATGATGGAAAATACAGGCTTTCAAACAGATTGTCAACACCTTTTGCTTCTTAATATCAACCGACCTAAAATGTCGAAATGTTATTTGATTTTTCTTATTTCATCGCTGTTATTGATAATGAAGTTTTGTTAACAATCTTTTGAGAGCGGATTCGTGTATTTTCAGAGGTGAAACTTACTTTGTGTCACAGGGCACCGTGGTAGTTGGATCGCAAGTTCCATACCCGGTATTCTCTGTATTCAGTTTTTTGTAACATCCAAAGACTCCGCTGTTACTTGCTGTACGTGAAGGAAACGAAACCGAAAAGCATAAATGTTCTGTGTATCGCCTGTAACGCTATCTATTATCTTTTTTTAGTATTGTCATTGATTGTCTTTAACCATTCCTAATTTTATTTGGCTTCCATGCCCTCAACATTTACAGAACTTTTTGTTCATAACCCAACCCCCATCTAACCAAGCCACCCGATTCAAACCCTACCCAAGCAATTGAAAAAAAAAAAACGACATCAGGTTTTAATATTATACAGTTTCAGGTTGAACAGTTTATGTCAAGATCAAAAAAATTAATCAAAGCATAAAGCCTGGTTCTCAAATAATCGCTGAGATCGCCAGGATTGTCAGGATTGCTGGAAAATCCGTCCCGCGATCCCGGAGATCTTATGACAACAGTGACTTTGGTGATCCTGGCGATCGCTAGGATCACTGGAAGGATTTTATCTTAGCGATGGTAGCGATCTGAAATATCATATGCCAAGGTCTTGCCGTTTCTGAAACATTTTTCGAACCGAAAACCTCCTCTTTTTCTTCTTTCTTCTCTGAAGTTGGGTTTTTCTTTTTCTTTTCAGTCTTATGACGGCGAGAATAATGAAATAGCATGCCTCGAGCTTCAGTGATGGTTCGAGGCCGCTATCTTAAATATTCCGCCAAAACACTCTTGTTTCTAAATTACATGCCTCTGCGGTTTACTTCGAGTCATCAAATGAAAACCACTTAATAGCCTCAATTGCTGGAATGGCTGGGATTGCCAGCACGAAAACCGGACGGTACTGGCGATCTGGCGTGGGATATGGCTTTACTGTTAAACGTCAAGTATAGAAAGAACAAAAGTGCTGGTAGCTAACTGGGCACTAATTCCGCGTTGGTAGCAGGCTTTACTGCTTATTATAGCAGCTTCAAATTAACTATTGGCAATAATGTGCTATCTATACAAAAATGATATACAATATTGAAAAACTATCGATCAAGTACAATAATGCATAGAATTTTTGAACAATATCAGAATTTAGTGGGCAAGATAACCCGTCTGTGAACATCGAGCTCTAGCTACTATCAATAGTATCATCTTACCAACTCCCCAGAGTTGCCTGCATTGCTCATCCTTGGTTTCGCTGCACTTTCCTTTGTAACACATCGACTAAAATTGAGGAAGACAAAGGCACATCACGAGGTTTTATCCATTACCAGTAGAATAAGACTTAGGTAATTAAAGCGAATATTGAGAGGTAAAACTTGCATTACCAAGTGTTAATGTAATATTCTTCATATGTTTTATTTACCAACGAGCCAGCTAAGCCAAGAATTAGCGAGCACTTATGTCTAGAATCGACCGCAGCAACGAAAACTCCGAAATCCACGAAATTTAAACATCTCTATTAAACTATCATTTAGTCACTTTCTGTTATATTTGTTGTCCGCAATCCACGGGTTTAAACAGCTCTCTATAAAACTTTCAACCATTCGGTTTGTGTTATATTTAATGTCCGTAATCCACTAAATTTAAACAACGCTCTATAAAACTTTCACTTGTATTTCAGGATTGTGGTGGTATTTGTAAATTTTGTGGATTTCGGAATTTTCGTTGCTACGGTAGATTCTGGACATAAGTGGATTCGTGTTTATGAGGGGTACGAGCTCCAGAAAAAATCAAAATTTCAGTTATCTTGAGTTATATAACAATAGCCATTCTTCATGATCAAGAGCCAAACAAATCTTGATTTCGGCGTAACCATACCCCTTCTTCAAGAGGTCAGTCATATAAGTGATTTGATTCACCAGTATATCACAGCACGAAATTTCAAATTTACATACATTTACGATTTGCGTAAAGTTGTTTAAAGATTACCTTTCCGCTTTAACCCTGCAGTTAATGTTTCTTAAAGAGGCGTAAAGTTACTGCAGCGTAAAACATAATAAAGTAGCAGTAAAGCTTACCTAAAGATAAGCTTTACTTAAGGAATGTAAAGGAAGCTTAAATCATGGTAAAAAAACTTGCGTAAAATTATATAAAGGTATTCTTTAGGTAAGGTACGCTGAGTGTTTTTATAATGCACAAAATTGTTGCCATGAAGGAGCGGCTCGCTTCGGCGGTTAAATCATTTGCAGTTTACGAAATTATTATCTTTACTAGGGGTTTAACAAAATGGCATATATGAAATTACAATAATGCTTATTCTTTCATTTCTCCTTGTAGGTTCCAGGCCCATAGCATTGGGAAAATTTCTGGGGGGGCCATATGGCAGCATTTTTGTACCTAGACCCTTCTCAGCTTTAGCGTAACAATGTTTCTATTTATGTTAACAATTTATTGTTAACATACATGTTTATATGTGACAGAAATAATATATTTTTAATATTTTAATTTTCATTGACTATTTACTGTATTTCCACATTTCCTACCTTTAAAAAAATCTGGGGGGCCCTCCCCCGGCAACGGGCCTGGGTGTACACAGTTAGAGGACACCTGTGTAAAAACTTTTAGCATGAAACCTACTAACACCTGCATTCTGATTGGCTACTCTACTAGAGGGCTGTTTGTGATAGCCTACTATAAGTAGAGAAAAGATGGCGGATCAAAATATTAATGAGCCCCGTTTTGCAATAATATCAGAGGATTTAATCAATAATTTGATTTGTACATCCTTTTTTCACCGATTAGTTGGTTTATACCGCTAAATCGACCTCGTAGTCCATTCGTCCTTGTTTATGATCTAGAAGCTTGTTTGATAAATTCATAAGAACGTCCATAAATCAGACACGCTATTGAACATTATACTTACTGTTCGGGTTCATCAATTGTGTTAACCACCAGAACTCGCAATTCTATCACTTTGTCAACTCTCAGGTTTGGCAGTTCGTACTTGCCAAAAAAGCTGGAAGAGCAAGACAAAAAGAAAACTTATAAAAGGGAATCTCGGCTATCCAACAACATTAATCTCAAATAAGAGTTGTTTTTGACTTGCATCTACATCAGCAGCTCAAAATTGAGAATTCTCTGTATATAGATCACACCAAGCGATTTGTTTTGATCATTGAATTTCCTGCGGGCTGCCATCTTGAAATGTGACGTATTGTGTTGCAGTGCCAGTCTCTACTCTTGATAGAAACAATAGCAATGAACGAGTGGGGGTCTGGCACTGCAACCCAACACTTCACATTTCAAGATGGCGAGCAGCAGGAAATTCTTGATCAAAACGAATCACTGGGCGTGAACTATATACAAAGAATTATTAAATTTGAGCTGCTGATGTAGACAGAAGTAGAGGAAAACTTTTATTAGGCCAAATAAAAGAAATTCCCGGTTTCTCATCAGAACTTTTCTAAAAAGTAAAGGCATGCGGTTTTTTTTCTTGTTTTTTTTTAATTTTTTTTGTTTTTTTTTTTAAGGATATTTACCACTTCTAGTAACAAGCATGTGTGGGAAAATAAAAATACCATTGCAAATTAAAAAATAGCAACTCTATATTAATATTTATTTTATATGCATATATAAATATTTTCCTGATCATTCTCTACCAGAAACGATTTCATCAAACCAATGTTGAAAATTGTAATTTTATTTATTTGTAATAAAAAAAAAAAAAAATTGACGCGGCGGCTTTTTTCGCAATGCGGGCGCTGATGAGAATCCGGGAATTTATTTTATTTGGCCTTAAGTGGAGTTCCCCAACTTTTCAAGGCCGCTAAAAGGGCAGCAAAAACGACCCGTCACTTAGCATTTTAGTGATGTGTTCGGTAGTTTGAATATTTTCCAAAATGGAACGCCAGTTCACCAAACAAACTGTACCATCATAGAAATAAAAATAAAAGAATACTTTTTATAAATTAATTTGGACAGTACGTGCGTTTTGATTGGTCTACAAGTGTGTTTTCATAGCGCTATGAAACACGAAAATGACGTGAGCCATGTTGTTT
>JAOBBB020368459.1:0-10112 GCA_025331005.2 Zoanthus gigantus
AGCGCGTGGCACAATAATTCTTTTCAGGTGGTTGTAAAGAACGGCTTCCATAAGCAATAACTCTTTCAGTGCCATCGGCTTGTGTTTGTGAGAGAACGGCTCCAATTCCTGTATCTGTACTGGCATCGGTATCTTGGATGAATTTTCCTGCTTCTGGTCCAAAACTCGGATATGCAAGAACAGGGGGACTGGCTAGACATTCCTTTAGGTCTTCAAAGGCTTTCTGCTGTTGGTTAGTCCATTCAAATTGCTTGTTTTTCTGAAGCAGGCAACGTAGTGGTTCCGACTTGGATGCAAAGTTGGCAATGTAACGACGGTAGTATGAGGCGCGTCCGAGGAAACTACGCAGTTCGGTAATATTTGCTGGTTTTGGCCATTCTAATACAGCTCTTGTTTTCTCGGGATCTGTTTCAATGCCTTTTGAAGACACAACATGTCCCAAGAAACGAATGCTATGTTTCAAAAAACAACATTTTTTTTGTTTCAGTTTCACTTTTGCGGCCCTTAGACGTTCAAAGACCAACCGTAATCGGGTAAGATGCTCGTCGAAATTGCATGACCAGATAATAACATCATCAAGGTACACTAAGCAGATTTCCCATGTTAGACCTTTTAAAGCTAAGTTCATAACACGTTGGAAAGTCCCTGGCCCATTTGTGACCCCGAATGGCATACATGTCCACTGGTACTGTCCCCTGTGCGTAACAAAAGCTGTTTTTGGCCTATCAGCTTCTGCAACTGGTACTTGCCAATAGCCTGAGGCCATATCGAGGCATGAAAACCAGGTGGCACCATCAAGTGATTCAAGAATATCATCCGTTCGTGGTAGCGGCTGAGCATCTTTAACAGTGACTGAATTGAGTTTTCGGTAGTCGATGCATAGCCGATATGAGCCGTCCTTTTTCGTGGCCAATACAATTGGGCTACTCCAAGGGCTAACAGACTCTTCTATTCTCCCAGTTTCAAGTAACTCCGACAGTTGTTCATCTACCACATGTCGCTTATGTGGTGGTAATCGTCGAGGGGCCTGTTTAATAGGAGGTGCATTGCCAGTGTTAATTCTATGTTCCATCAAGTCTGTCATACCGAGGTCGTTGTTATTTTCTGCAAACAAATCAGAAAACTCTCACAGGAGGGAGGTAAACTGGGCTTTTTGGTCAACGGTTAACTCATCATTATGGATTGGTTCACTCACGTTGACGATAGGTGCTTTATTTTCATCAGTTTCATGGTTCGTGTTTCTTTCGCCCTGAACGACACTGAATGTATTTAAGGACCCAAAGTCATAGCTAAGTGGACAAAAGTATCCGATTAATTTTCCTGGTTTTAGAGTTTCAGACTTCTCTGAGAAATTAGCCAGACGCACAGTTGCTATACCGTCTCTCGGAACAGATAAAGAGCGAGCTAAGCAAACACCTGAACTTGGGTCCAGTTTCTTCTTGTCTTCTATCACGTCTGGCGTACCATAGTTTTTCTCGTACCCATTTTCAATTCTCACAGTGGTCACAATTTCAGTTCCTGGGTCACATTGAGGTTTCTCTCGCAGGAAAACACGACACAAACTGGGTGACGATTTTAGGAAATGGATAGGGACTTCAGTATTCTGCACCAAGAAGTTGCCAGTATCATATGAAATTCTACATCCGTAGTTATGGAAAAAGTCAGAACCGAGGATAACTGGTTGCGAAATGCCTGGCACAACAACCATTGGAACCATAACAGTCAAATCACTTATACGAAGCTTAACTGGGACATGGCCTTGTACACGTAAACTTTCTCCGTTTGCCACAGTAAGAGTAGCATCTAATTGTTTTAGGTCATCAGGAGAATACGCTCCACTCTTTCTCCACGTATTCTCTTCAATAATACTAATAGTAGCCCCAGTATCCAACATTACAGAGGTCTGTTTGTGATTAACAATGGCAGTAACACAGTTCCCACTAATTGTATACAAGGTATGTTCTTTCACATGGTCCCCCCTTTGAAACTTGGTTGAGGCTTTCTCACTTTCTAATGGGGCTGGCAGCCTCTTGTCAACCCTGGTGCCCGTTTCCCGCCCGCTGGGGACAGCTGCGTGCAAAATGACCCTTTTGGTTGCAAGAAAAACACCTGACATCTCTTGCCCTTGCTGGGGATCTGCTAACAGAACTACTGCTAAGTTGCTTTTCTAATCCGTCAATTCGCTTACTCATCTTCGTGATCAAATCTTTCAATTCATGAATTTCTGAGCTACTTGCTGAGACTGCTTGGCACTGAGCTTGAGACTGAGGCGACCCCATCTAAAAATTGATCACGAGCAAGTTCTGTGCGAAAATCAAGCGAGGCGTCAGGATAGGCGTTATCAGCTAATTCAAGTAACTCGTCGGCAAAAAAATCCAAATCTTCAGTCGATTTTTGCTTTCTCGCGCGAAGCAAAAGTTTGTAGTCCCCCCTAGTTTTGGTATTATCAAATCGTTCTTCAAGCTTTGCGGTAAATTCTTCAAAGCTTAGTTTATTTGTCAGTCGCAACAATTCTACTGCTCTATAAGCTTGTTGATCGAGTAGGGTGACTAGGAAAGATTTCTTCTCATGATAGGGAATTTGTACTAGTTCAATATACTGATTGAGTTAAGACAGCCAGGAACGAAAATTTTGCCCCGGAGAATAATATTTGGGCACTTCAGCGTGAGGTGTTATTTTCGACTCACCTTTATTCTTCACTTTCTTTAAGGCTTCAACCATCGCTGCTGCAAGAGCACTTGCCATGTTTTCGGTTGAAGTTTCCGGTCCACTCGTTGAACCAACTGAATCAAATTCACTTGAGTTGTCCATTTGCAATTATTTGAAAACCACCGCTGCCGCCAATTTTTAGTAACTTCCACTAAAAATTAAGGCTTTCTCCAGCAATAACATAAACAAAATAGCGCGTAAAAACTACTGAGAAAACATCGGAGAAAGGCTAGCAGTCGGTCCTAGGCCACTGGCCGTTAAACACCAGCAATTTTTGAAGTACTGTATCAGAGCTTTCGGCCTCTATCCAGAGACCTTTATCAATGAAGAATATTTTCTCTTGTACATTTGATGTCCCAGCAGAAGAACTTACATTCACGTAATAAAAGCATGTTCACAAAAACATCTCCAATATTGATTTATGTGGTTTTGTAGCTACCAAAGCAGTTCAATACAGCTCGCAGCATTTCTCCTTAACCTCTAATTACTACTAGTTATTATATTGGGAAATATCTGTGTCAGATTAAGCTAATTTCGTCTTAGTAAGTCTAAATTTAAAGCAATAAGAGCTTCGTACGTGAGCAATAAGCTCATTAAAACTATTAATTTGTTATTTTCACAAACTTAAAATAGTACTCGTAATTTCACGTAAACACGGAGAATCAAGCCAAGATGCATTAGACAGCCAAACATTGGCTAGACCCTTAGGAATACAAAGTCCCTTTCTTGTAAAATATCTTTTATTAAGAGAAAAACTATTTTTCCCTTCTTTTTAATGCAATGATAAAACTTGTTAATGTTTGCTTAGCTGGACAGTTCAGCTCGCTTATGTCTTCTTAATTCAAGATAAAATTTCTAGTTATCTTACGAAGTTCTAATTTACCGAAACTTAATTAAATAAGCAAGCTTCAGCCACCTTTAAAGTAGATATTTTTCGAATGTTCTAGAATAGAACCGTCCCTTCGCCTTATACACGTTTCAGTTTTCTACTGCGTGACTAGCTGTTCTATATACACACAAAGTTATATACATATATATACAGCTGTAACGGACTCCATATACCAAGGTCTTAACTTGAGAAAGAGTGAAATGAATCAATGCAACAACAACATATATTTTTATTAGCTTTGATACATAAGTTTTACAGAAAGTACTGAACCACAAATAGCAAGAAGCTAATCGAGGCGGGTGCAACACGGAAATTATTTGCAATTGAGAAGATAAAGAAGAAAACAAGGAATTTTAAATTTATAATAATATTACGCTTTACTCAAAATGAGAGACTAAAAACAAGAAAAACGTGAAGTGCATAAAAATAAAAGTCAATATTATTGTCTTTCGTGTTTGTTTGAATGTAGTGGAGAGGAAGAATGGACTTTTAATCTCTTATTTTCTTTATCCTTGAGCGCTTCAGTCCTCTTCGTCACTTCTCGTGACCCAGCTTGACTGGAGCTCAATAAACTGTGAAGGCTACTCAAAAACAATTTCAAAAAGTGAAATAGTTTCGCGAAGGTAGCTACCGTGCTTGGAATTTCCAGCTTAAAAAGTCACAAGATTTGTGTTCCTAAAGTGAACGGAAACGAATGCATCTCTTCAAGTGTTCAAACAAGCATTTCAGCGGTGAAACACTTTCCGAATATTTTCTAGTTTCCTTATGAACAAACGGTTATATGATCGAGGTGTATTAAATGTTTCATTTACAAGCAAGAAAATTTTTATTGTAAATGCGATTTTGATAGAGTGTATATATAGACTGAACAGCTCGAGCTTGGTATTTACGTATATCACATGTACCCTTTTGAGAATTAGCAAAGGTTGAGCGTGAGTTTGGTTAAGTTTTTATAAATCAATTACCTTAAAGAAAATATGAAAACTGTGCACATTTGCTCCAAACTTTTTGTTTTATCCAGAGGCAATAGCTTTTGTTTAATCATTCGCAAACTTAAACCTAAACCACAGCGTAGTCTTTTTTAAAAGATGTAATATAAAATGGAAAGTTTTTGTTCAAATTGCAGTCTCTTTCCAATGCAAGAATAATAAATCTTTACCTACTAACCTTGTAATTTTGTGGACGAAACTGAAAGACAGAAAAGTAACTCCACGGCAAAAGTTGTCAATACAACGTCTTTCATTTTTTGGAATTTAGCAAATAATACGTCTTAATGCTATGTGAGCGACGTTCAACTGAGAGCTTGCATGTTATCAATAAATTTTAACGTATTTCTTTATTTCCTCGTGCAATAGTGAAAGTGATATTATCTATTCTGATGTAGCAGTATTTGTTAAATCATCCTTGTAGAATTTGTTATCGTTATTGCATACTTTTTTTTCACCTTATCTTCATGGTTTTTATTCACCTAATCTGCTTCTGTATATATATGCAGAATTGATTTTGGAAAAACTCTTCCATATCTTACTTATTTGTGAAAGATATGGGCTGAAAACACTAGACAATAACAATTTTGCCAAAAATATTGCATGGAAGCTTCATTTCATCAGCAGTCCATGATGTCACAGCTAAAGGAAATCAACATTGCAAAGAGCAAAAGAATGAGTGCTGGAAAAGCCGAGATAAATGAATTGCTATTGCCAACGATAAGTTGACTAAACCTGATTTTTAGGAGTGTGGAACAATAGATCTCGACGACACCTTCTTGTAAAACAAAATGCAAAATTCTGTATTTAAAATGTTAACAGAACATCATGTCCTTTTTTTAGTATTTATAGTAAAATATTTTTTTAAATTACAAATAATAAAAACAATTTGTTTGAAAGATAATTTACATAGCCGTTTTTTAAATCTATTGTGGACTGAAGCCGAGTGAGCTGGTTAAGAAAAACAAGAAATTTCACAGACGATGAACAATGCTGTCGGCTACACTTCACCATTAATTTGTTCTCGGAGCACTTAATGCCCAACTAGTTTATTGAATAAACAAGTTACAGTGGTCATTTTCATTTTAAATAGCACAAGAAAATAATGACTTTTTATTATAAACAAAAAAAACAAATAAAAATTCAAATCGACTAAAGAAATTTGATCTGATAGTGATAGGGAAGTTGATGCGGATGCCAAGAGATGAGTCTGAAGATGAGAGCCAGCAAGCTGAAAGTTTACTTTGCTTCTACAAAAAGCAACATGATTAATTGCAGGCATGAACAAGCGACACAGTGAGTAGTATAGAAGTTGGAGGTTTGGCGACAGACCAGGTCTGTTGTTGAATCCTCCAACTCGATCCTAAAGGACGCTTGGATTTAGAATTTGAATTCAAAATTTTGAGAGCGCTTGGACCCATCGTAGGGGCCCAGAATTTTCCCATTTTAAATCCCGTATCTTAAATCCACTATTTTGAATCTGCCATCTTGATTGCACTATTTTGTATCTGATATTTAGTGTGTTTAAGTTCTGTGTTTAAGCCCCATGTTTAAGTTCACAGGTTTGAATAAATTTGGGATCCTTATATTGTTGTAAGGATGTTTATCAGAGTTGATTGGCAGCAGTCTTTTGATTTTAAAGGAGAAGATGGGAAAGTTTCGCTTATACAATACGTAGCTAAATGGCTAAGCGCGTCTAATAAAAAGAATATTCCCCATATATAACCGATTATCTTCCTTGTAATTTTTTTATATGATCAATCACTTATCATTTGGTATAATACTGTTAAAACATTCCCATATAAAAACTTAATGGACGTGACAACATTCTTCAGTTTCATCATAATTTTATTTCGAAACTTACATGTTTCGAGGCGACCCGCCTCTTCTTCAGAGTGTGGCTTTAATCTATGTGAACGGTTTATAAAGACAGTGCAAAAAAGTTATAACTTAAATCTCTAAGGAGAGATTGACATGCATAATTTGTTGATTTAAAATGGGTTTAACCCATTTTATATGCATGGCTTCTTTTAACTTGATAGTAAAACTATTTCCTTGATCTATGATTTCAAAGCACTCGCTAGAACAAACTTCTCGGCATTCATCTGATTGTGCAAGATGTTTGAATATGTGAGATGACTTATCTCTAAGGTGCTCATGGAAGCGTATGCCATATATAAGTCTATGAGCTTGATATGCCTGCCTCCAGCCCTTTTTGAGCATGTAAGAACAAATCAAGAACAAATTGTGGCTGAAGCAGCCAAAACATTAACAACAATGAGCTTCGGCAAAATCTATATTACTGGTTCTTAAAAAAAGTGTGTATGAGCCCACCTGATGAAATTCTCTCTGAATTTTGTCAGTTAACAGTAGAAGAGAATGAAAAGTGGAGTGGTTTGATCTAAAACCAAATTGCTTATATCCTCTAAATATTTTATGAATATAATTTTTTATGAACGAGTTTTTCTATAGAACCTTGTTAAATACTGGCAGTAGAGATAAGGGCCTATATATAGTTAGATACAGGTAATGTAGATCCTTTCTGACGAAAGTAAAGAGGGTAGGTTCTATAGTACTGAATAATTATTATACATAGATACGAGTGTTTTACTGTAAAATACGCCACTTGTGGATTTCATATGAAACTGCATCCGGGATGCGAGTGACATATTTTCTATATCCTCACTAGTTAAGATATCGCTGACGTCATTCCTTTGTTTTTCCTTTGTTTTTCGTCTAGTTTTTATTTATTTTGGAAACACTCATATCTATGTAATAAAAAGTAAATTACACGTTAGCTTGAACATATGAAGTTTATTTTCTCGTGGAAAAAAGAATAGAAAAAATGTCCGATTCATCCGTATTGATTCACTGTGTTAAATTTGTACGAAGCAATTGTACGAAGCAATTTTAGTATTAAGTTGCAAACAAAAGCAAAAGTTGACTTTTCGGACGTCAGCCCTTCGTTGGAGTGAAGATAAAAAGTATGAGTAAGACAAAGGATTTAATATAGGAAATAGTTTGTGGACTAATCTTAGTCTTGGATACAAACGAGGTCGGTTAAGTAAGCACCAGCTAATCAAAAGAACTAACCTGTAAAGGAATAGTGTCTCGTCCAGGGAGAAATAGACTCTTATCTGCTTAACACTAGAGAATCAGTGCGCACTTCGTGTAGGGTATACAGAGTTAAACAGGTATTATGATCGGTTAAAATAACAGGGTTCCTAGCATTTGAAGAAAACAAGATTCTCAAATTTCCATATTTATTTCAACTCATTTCCAGTTTCGCATGTCTTCTATGTTGTTGCAGTGAACTATTTGCAGTATAAAACTCCAGTTCCCCATCATGGTGTGAAAAGAGAAGCAGCTCTGGAGGCAAGGGGCGTTATTCCCTTTTGGCTTTTTAGTGTACACAATCATGTTTAAAGTTAGAGGCCTTATTTAGGTCATGCACAACAGCAACTTGTACTACAGTCACAGAGGCTACACTAAAAAGCCACCATAGCTAGTCAAAATTCCCTGACTTTTCCCTGATTTGAGGCATTTTCCTCAAATTCCCTGACTTTTCCCTGACTGGAGAAAAGTAAAAGAATTTTCCCTGATTTCCCTGATTGGCTGGGAACCCTGAATAAGGATTGGGTTAACAAACATTATCTTTGTTTTGTTGCGTGTAAATTAAAGTTTTGTGTTCTTTGCATGAAGTAAAGCCGGAGAACGCGCGAGAAACGGGATATACGCGCGTGCGAGGCAAGTCAGAGGGTTTCTTAAAGGATTTATTTAAATTCTTAAAGTAGTCACGGCTGTGAATTACAGTGAAAGCTAAAATATTTACACTTTGTTAAGTTTTCATGGCGAACCTTTGGTGTTTATAGTTAGTGAAATGCAAATGTAACGTCAACAACTAAACTTTAACACAGATTTTATTTCTTCGCTTTTGAAAAATAATATTTTGTATTTTGCTCTGAATATTAAATCCAAGTCTTCGACTCTGGACATCCATAATTCGTTGCATAGCTTCTATAACTAACTTGCATGATATGGTTATTGTTATTTATACAGTTAAAAATATATAGTATAGAGCCATAATCTATATGGTATAGTTACTTGGTATTCATAACGTATTACCTTAAATATTCTATAACTCCTCTTTTCACACCAATTATCACCACTTTTTCAAACTATTTAAGGTTTGCATATAATTTGTTTTTTTTTTGTTTTCTATTATTCGCGTATGTGAGTCACGTGGCAATGAGTTGAGCTACAGTGGAACCTCGATTTAACGAACTGCCAAGGGACCGAGGAAATGCGCGCGTTATATCCAGAGTTCGTTAAATCGCGGTTCTTTCCCTTACTGTAACTTTGAGCGGGCTTCGAGAGGGCTGAGAAAATTCGCTTCGTTATATCGAGGACTTCGTTAAATGGAGGTTCGTTAAATCGAAGTTTCACTAAAGATGGAAATTGATCCTCCGTCCACAGTCATTTCCATTATCTGTCATAAAGAGCAATATCCATTTCAAGCTGGGTTTCACTTATTTTCCATCAACGTTGAACTTTCGATATAGAGCCAAATTTACAACCAACGACACTAAAATGGCTTGAAAAAGGTTATAGTAGGTTTGAAACAGCCAAATCCCGGCTAAAAATACACGTTCTGCCCGTGGTACAATTACATCATCTCAAATCTCAATCTCATTCGACCAAACCACAAAAATTAATTGTCATTTGACGAAGTTTTGTTCACGCTATCGTTCGCAAGGCCGTCAATTGCGTTATTACCATTATCGTCTACTGTTACTGTTTGCTTAATGGCGGCAACTTCTAGCGCAACATCCAGTCGTTCCTCTAAAATCAATCTTACGATTTCGCTTGCTTCAACTTGAACTGGTTCATCTTTAGTATCATCTTCTGACTCTGGCGGTTGGATGCACGGATCAATCTGTCGCGTCTTTACCCCAATGAACTCCAAGATTGATTTCATCTTGTCGGGTGAAGCATAGTCTAGGTGACCGTTAACCTAGGAGTAGGACATCATAACATAAATTTCATTCACGTATATTTAGCAGAATTCAAAGCTCACGTATCGTGCGCTATATAGCCCTTCTTCTGGGCAGCAGCAGCTCGAAGCTTAAGCTTTAACTTTAACTTCAAGGAGATTACAGCTAAAAGAACTAGCTAAAACAACGATGTTTAAAAAAGTGGCATGTGCATATAATACAAGCACATAAATATGCATGCTATTGTAATATTGTTACAGCTAACTTACAGAAATGATCTCCAGGATGGAAGGCAGTTCAAAAGAAGCCTAGGGCTTATATTTTCTATTTTGAGCTACCTTATTGGAGCTTGATTATATTGTTGTTACGTAGTTTGAGAACCAGGAGGTAACATATGCAATGAACATTATGACTGCTTTAAACAATAACAAGTAATATATTAAATATAAATAAAACGTAAGTATCTTATTACATTTTTTAAAATATGTTTAAAAACCGATCTGTTAAAAGATTTTTATCACGAATTTTCGGCAG
>JAOBBB020368469.1:0-10112 GCA_025331005.2 Zoanthus gigantus
ACTACTACTACTACTACTACTACTACTACTACTACTACTACTACTACTACTACTACTACTACTACTACTACTATTATACTACTACTACTACTACTATTACTACTACTACTACTATTACTACTGCTACTGCTGCTATTACTACTACTACTATTACTACTACTACTACTACTACTATTACTACTGCTACTGCTGCTATTACTACTACTACTATTACTACTGCTACTACTACTATTACTACTACTACTACTACTACTGCTACTATTACTACTACTACTACTACTACTACTACTACTGCTACTACTACTACTGCTACTACTACTATTACTACCACTATACTACTACTAGAAAAGAAACTTTATTTCTGCATTTTGTAGAAGAATTTTCTTGATTTAAAAAAAAGGCAAATTTTCCGATAAAAGTTTTTCAATAAGCTTTAAAACTGGATTGTTGCCTATACAAAGTAAAACTACTCCACTCGCTACGAGATGCGCGATTGCAGTTTGTGCATCGGCAGAGACAAAACGAGATAAAATATTCAAGATGGCACAGGAAAAGGAGACGTATATGCGATAAAAATTAATACCACAAAAGGTAACCCTTGACTACCACAGGAATCTCAAGGTTATGGGCTGCATTCTCCTAACGTCTAACGTAAATAACTAACATCTGAATTGTCAGGTCCTAACTCTACTTACGGAACCTTACGGTTCTGATATATTGAAAAGGTGCTATACATAAAAATGCGTTTGCGATTTCGATATTTTGATTTTGATTTTTCTTAAACGTTTTTATTGCCTCTGTTTGGTCCAGCAACAATATAATACTATCTGGGTTTCCTTATATGTTTAGTTGCATAACCGATCTTTCGCTTGGTTTGCATGTGCAAGGAGAAGATATTGACCTAACACTAGTAACGGATGTCGGGTTCGATTATAAATGATGCATGCAAAGCTAGGTCATTTTTGCCTCTGGTACCCAGCCTACTGAAGGGGCTCCGCGTCCATGTGAATAGGTTTTAAATTGTAGGAAATTGTGCCTTTTATATTATTGTTTTTTTTTTCAAAATAGCAAAAGTAGCAATTATAGATATGTATAGTTCTTTTATATTGATCTTTTAGTCGCCCTGATGAAGTCAATTTAATATGGTCGAAATATAGGCGTAATCAAGTTTATGGTTGCCTCAGCTGTGTTTATATGTAGCACTTCAGCACTTCATTTATTTGTTTTAAAAAATCAAAGCAATATAACTGCAATTGATACTTGTTTTTAGCTGAAGCATTTGCAAGTGCAGGGAAATTTAAACAATGATTTTTCGTATTAAAATCTGGATAGATCACTGAAAATAGGACATTTACATGATTTCTGGAGGGCATATAGTTTTAGAATAAACTATATGCTCGACAAAAGTCATGTCATTATCATTACCATCACTACATGTACACAAGGCCAAATCGTCCAAAATATTTCACGTGTTTTGTAACAATATACATATGCGAGTACCTGAATAGACATGAACCGAAGAATACTTTTGTCACTTGGTGAACAACTTGGCCTTAGCTTCAAATATCTTGTTAGCTGACATAAATTGGCTGTCCTGCAAACTATTTATCTTTCGACTAACAAGGTGCAGAAGTTAGGTAGGGATGAATCAAAGCACTTGGAGTTCATGCTCCCTCTTTCTCTGTTTTTACTTCAACGTAGAATTTCCGCAGAAATTTACTTAGTTCATCTGGTTGTACTGTGGTAAAATTCACTGTGAGTTGTCGCTTATAGCACCATTTCTCAAACTTTTTAACTTCCCACTCAGTAGTTCTCTTGATGTTTTTAGTTTGAGCTTTTAGCTCAATTTCGTTGTGCTGATCCTTGCCTAAATCAGAATTTTGACTACTTGAAAGCATTTTGAATCAAAACCAAAATAAATTTATGATTATGAAAGCGAGGCGACAGAAAGCGCCCACAAAAAAATCTCGCCAGACTGGCACTGAAATGGTATTCTCGCGATATTATTGGTTGAGCGAGGCATTACACCACCACCGCAGCCAATCAGAAAGAGGGCAGCAAATGAATTTGAAGTCAGCACGTTTACCATTTGGCCCGTGAATAGGAACGATTTGGAGCGGCCAGTTCATTATTTGGCCGTGTGTTGTGATGATAATGGATTTAATGCAAGTACGGTTTGAATGCCTGTTACTTTAAGCATATTAGATATTGAGTTTTGTTTTATTAATTCAAATTCCAATTTGTGTGAGAAACGTAATTTGTTGCTTGATTAGTTCCTCACGGAATTTAACAAAAATGTTATTTAGTTATTTATCACAAAAAGTAGTGAATAACACACCATCCATTTTTCGCCTGTTAGTTAATTTTAGGCGAATCATTTTCTCATCTGAAATTTCAAAATTAGTGTTCGTACATATATCAAGTTTTTATACCTCGTTAAATACAACTAAATTGTTGTTTTTAACTTCTGTTTCATTTTTTTTCACTTCGCTCTGTGATATTCACTACTGACATAGTTAATTTTCAATAAGTTTAATTACGTTAGTACGGATAAGCTGCGTTCGAGCGCTACTTTTTGCATTCATAACTCAAGCATTCATTTTTAGAAATGTAGAGTAAACGTCATTGAGGTTTGTGCAGCATTAAGATGTATTAAAGTGTTAATCCATAACACATGTTTTAGGTGTTAGAGGAGAGCCTGTTAAACTTTGATTAATTCCCCGCAGTTTTGTAGTTTTAAGATAAATATAACATTGTACCAACTAGTTTGGATATAAGGGGGTTAAGAAATTCTTTTTGTGTAAATTTAAAGTTTAAAACACCACTGAAGTCAACTCAGTTTTTCGTCCAGGTTTAAAGTAACTTTATTGTTTTCAAAATCCATGAAAACCATTTCGTGAGTTTCTATGGAGAATTTTTACTCAAGGACTATTAATCCTTGTTGCAAAGTTACTACTGACATCAAATCCCCTAGCTTAACTAAAATGATGCCTTCTGGTTGTTGGATAAGCATTGAAGTCACGATTCTCTGCGGTAATTAATGGCAACCGTTTTATTCTTTTCGAGTTTTTACCTTGTCATTCTTTTCCGTTGATTGTTGTTTAAGAAAAGCTTTTCGCAGTACATTTTATGTTTAATCTATTCCCATGGCGTGATAATTTGTCGATTTCATGATCGGATTACTACAATAAAATGTAAGAAAACAACTTTGGCAAATACGTCAAGTGTACGTTTAGGAAAGTTAAAAATAACTTTATCTGGAGCCCTCAATAGACTAGCGATAATCTGGAACTGTAATTTTAAGAACGCATTTAAAAGAATCGAAGATTTTTGATGACGAGTTGAACGACTCCTCATTTAACTTCAGTTTATATCTGTCCTTTACTGCCCACGACTTCCTGGCCATTTATATTTTAGTGATAAAAATCGGTCTCGATCCTTAGTACGTGTGTCAACAACTGCATATAAACTGGGTTTCTTTTATGCGTAAACCCACAAAAAATTTTGGCATCTTTCCAAACGGCAAATGCTCTTGAGTCCTCGTGAACTTTCAAATTGGATATCCAGCGGAGCCATAATTTAGAGCTACGCGTCTATATACTGAAACACATCAGTACATATTTCCCGCTCTTGACTAATATAACCTAGAAAGGTAGTTCTTTTCCGAGTCTACTAGCCCTTTGAGCAGCGGTTTATCCCCGGTTACTGCAGTGTTTGGAGAACGAGAACTCTCCAGGTTCCTTGTAAGGGATCATAGCTCCCAGCAGAATCTATATAACCAACCTGGTAGGGATGGAAAGCCGAGTAACTTCGGCGCAATAGAAGACTACACAGTTAGTTGAATTGTTCTCAAATTAAAGTTGACATGGCAACTTTCGGTAGAGCCGGAATTTGAACCCGAAACCTGTTTTTGGAACTAACAGGCACATGTGTCACCATTTGTGCTATGCACGCCGCCGTTATATAACCAAAAGGGCTAACATAAATTTTACTTGAAAGGTGTAATTTCAAAGTTACTACTGGTTCATCTTTACGGAATGGTTTGTGGTTGACCACCTACATCACTCATCTCGTCTGAGGTGTGGCCAACGAACGGGTGATGATCACAAGATACTCTTTGGTTTGTGGTTAGTTTAACGTGTTTGTATGTCAAAAAATTATTTGCTGTCGCGGATAAAGTATTAGAATTGATGATGCCGATGATGATGATGCCGATGATAATGGTTCCGGTGATGATGAGGCCGATCGTGAAGAGGCCAGTGACGGTGATGAATGTCGAAAACTGGAAAGCAGATATGTAATCTTTGTTCGCAACGTAATGTGATTCACAAAGTTGCTGTTATAGAAAGCTTTTTTTCTTCCGTGCGAGGTCAAATAATTAGATTTGATGATACCGATCATGATATTGCTGCTGATAAAGATGCGGATGATGGTGTGTAGTTTCTAAGATCCAGTTCAGCACTTACGTGTAATTGAATAAAGCCAATAAAACTTGTGCTACATAATGATAGCTGTAGGAATAGCACTAATTGCAAATTTTGTATAGTTCTTCTTAAATGTATTCTAGAAACACATGTTTCGATATTCTATGTCTATACTCTATCATTCCTAATAATCTCTTTGTGTTAAACAGGGTGTAACAAAAGTGTTTGACTATAATTTCTGTTTTTTACAATTTTTATGGCTCGTTGAAAACATCAAATAGCACATGATAAGAAAAAATCATGGCTTTCTACAAACATTCACGATTTTTTCAATATTTCAAAAATTTCGCTTTTTAATGCAATTTCAGGTATCTTCACTTAACCGCTCTCTTTTGACTTTTTTCTGTACGTTAATATGGGCAGGATGTAGATGATAAAGTGAAAGATATGGGGTGTAAAAAATCTAAAAGTTCAACAACATTCTCATTATACTATAAAGGCGAAAGATACAAAACGAATTACTGAGATTTTTTCACGATGTTTCGGTGTCTTCATGACGCCATTGTCAAGTAAAGTTCTCATTAACATCTCAAAATTTATTTATATAGTTTTTATCTTGCTCGTTGGCACTTACCGATAGCTATTACTATAGTTAAGCCCGTCTACACGAGCAATTTTTATTTGAAAACAAAAGATTGAAGACTGGGAACTATGGATGACATCAAAAAAATTGCCAATTTTATCGATGTTGTCTTGTCTACACGGACAATTTTCTGTATGTGACAATTTTTATTTGCCACATAAAAACACGCCAATTTTTCAGCAAATATAATTGTCATACAAAAATTGGTCAATTTTGCTTATCTACTCGAGCAAATAAAAATTGCCACATAAAAATTGTTCGTGTAGATGGGGCTTTATACTTGATGATGCTTATAATGCCTGCCAGTGACGATCGATGACGTTTGCCGAAAGGAAAGCAGACATGTAATCTTTGTTTATACCTAAGTGCGATTTACAAACTGTTGGTATAGATTGCTTGTCTCTTTTATTTAATATTCGTCAATACCATCCCAAAGCATTTCGTTTTAAGTTCAAAACATTGTCTTTGAGGAGATCACGCAGGAAAAATCAGTGGGTTACTGGCGAATGGTCTCGCTCCGTTGTCCTTTTTAAACACAGGTTATACTGAAATGCTAAAGTAATTAATTGTACCGGGCACCATATACGATCAACTAATTAACCTGTTTGTAAGACTTGTAAGACATGTGTTTACCGTACGACATGTACACAAAGTTTTTTTTATAAGAACATGAGTTTTGAACTGAGGTTGGAAACGGATTTTCCGGTGATTCAAGCATCAAAATGTTAATTAAATGACCTGTTATAATGATGCATGACGCAACTGACTGACTGAACTGTTTTCGTCTAGATTAGTTTTGTGTTGGATCCACACGAGTTCTTGTTTTAATTTTTATTTTTAAAAAACTGACTGTATTATCTGAGATACTCTACATGTGTTTCTGATTTTTTTTTTTAACACATAAACGACAACTTTTATTTAACACATAAACGACAACTTTTATTTAACACATAAACGACTTTTAGCTTGTTTGCAGACATGTTTCGGCAGCGTCTTCTGCCTTCGTCAGTGCTTTAATGAACTAGATAATAGTATAGTATATAGAGAAAAATTAATGACAATGTGATAGAAACTAACATAATAGAATTGTTTGGAATACAATGATGGCATTTTACAATGTAAGTTTTGTATTAAAGTGTTCGACTTGGACATTCAGCGAGGGCTTTTCCCAAAGGTTATGCAGCGCTTCTTTGATTTTTAAATCATAGCAAGTTGAGGCCTGATCAATTACTTCAAAACAGTGTTCGCCGCAAACTGAGCGACATGTTTCTGAGCTATTTAAGTGTTTGTAAATGTGTGAGGCCCTATCCGTTTTCAAATGTTCTCTTACTCTTGTGCTGTAATGGCGAGAGGTCTCTCCAATATAACAGGCGTTACAGCCTGCACAAGTAAATTTGTACGCAACACACGAGCGAAGTCCATTGGGGATAGGGTCTTTCAAATTTAGCAAACTACTTATTTTATAGGATGAGAATGCTAGAACTATTTCTATATTGTTACATAAGAGTTTAGTTAAGTAATTAATGCGTTTCTGAGTGTAACTTGAAAACCGGCCTATGTATGGAAATTTGACTGAAAAATGCTTATTGCTAAGTGTTGATTCGTTAGTTGTCTTAACTGGATTGTTAATAGAATGCTTGGTGACCCTGGCATTGATAGTTTTTTCTACTAATAGATGGATAAAGGTTTCTTTTCAATGTATTATTGAGAGATCGAATATCCTTGTCAAAACCTTGCCAAGTGTTACAAATCTTAAGAGTTCTATCTACGAGAGTTTTGACTAGACTTAATTTGTATGCATATATATGCTATATTTGTATGCATAATTTATTGTAATTTTTTTTTGAGTTGTAGACGGTTGAGCAAAAATAAATAAACTGAAACAAAAAAAGTCGGGAAGTAGATAGAGAAAGAGCGTTTTATTTTCCCACCATCTTTTGTTTATCTTCCTTATTTTGGTCCTAATGTATTTTAGATTGGTGGAGTTGGTAAGATCCCTGCTTTGCAATCACAAAGACACACCGATTCGATACCCGGTTCGGTCGAAATTTGAAGTTTTGTGTCTCCTTTTCTGCCAAAGCTCACTCAACTTGAGTTACCACCAACAATTAATAGTTAGTTTATATTACTCATGCACCAATCGAAGAACTTCAAGTTTATTTAAAAACTATTCAGTCAAGGAGAACTTTAGTACAAATCTATTCCGCCATAGTAAGAATTAGTAAGATATGAGTGGTTTATCTGCGATGGTGCGGCACAGGCACTTTGGCCTTGATCATGTAAAAGTTCAAATTATAGACGGCTGTGCATCCGTGGAGCTTCTTACTCTTAGAGAAAGAGAAGCCTAGTGGACGTACAAGATTAAGTCGATTGCTCCACAAGGATTGAATGTAGAGGATTTAAAATCAATGTAGAGATAATTTTTCTTTGTGTAAGCTTTATTTAGTTAATCTTGTTGTGTTATTAAGCTTACACATTTTTTAATAGCTAATATTCTATAGCGCGCGTGCTTATGCGCAAACAATCTTGTAAATAACGGTTTCTCTTGGTTTCATCAGTTGTCCTCAGAAGGCTTTCCAGTAAAGTCGAAAATTTGGCAAACCATTGTGTATTATCAGTTTTTCTTTGAAATGCTAATATTTGACTCTGTGTAATGGTGCGGCAGTAGACAAAAAGAAGCCGTAGGATTATACTTTTGTACTGCGTCAACTAATTAAGTTTATTAACATACTTCATTTTTTGCGTACATTGAAATTCGACAAACTAAAGTAGAGACTAACAGAATAAGTATTTAAAATCATGATGTCAATAATATCATGCAATGCTCAATACCCATACTAAAATGGCTGGATGAGTACAAGGAATTATTCAAATTAACCAAATACTTTTAGGTTATTTTTAAAGCAGGCTATAATGCTTATTTAGATTTTAGGTTATGGAAACCAACAGTAGATATCACATCTTCATGGAGTTGTCGAGGCATTTCAGAAATTTTAATAGCGAAAGCAAGGGAATATCTTTTTCAACCTAAGAAAAGCCCTTGCGGAAATTGTAAATTAAAATTTGTGCACACGCGTCTTCTGGTGAATGAAAAAGTTTTAAAGGTGATTATTAATTTTTCCACCGGCGAATATGAATCAGATACTTGTCACAAACTATGAAAACTGTCTCAAAACACAAAGATAAAAAGTGACTTTTCACTTTCATGTTTTCTTGAGAGTCGCGTTTTGAGCGCTTGTTCTGCATAATTTTCACAATCAGATAATCTTAACAATTTTTTTTTTGAAGTTGCATGTTATTGCTTCATGTAGCACAGGATGATTTCTCAAAACGTCAAATGCCTTCTGACTTAAATGACAAAAGATTGGTGAGATGACAAATTTGATTGTAAATGCAGTTAAACGCCATGAAAATGTTAATTAAAATCACCTAGTGAACTGAAACATTCAAGGCATAAGAATAACCCAATCTATTCAAACTTGTAGGGGGTTCAACATTGCGACATTTTGAGCTCTGATTGCAACGTTTGCAGTTCTCATCTTCAGCTGACGTCATTTAAGCAGCAATAAAATGCCCATTGTTTTTTAAAAAGACAGAAATTTCTTGTACTTTAAAACGCCCCTTCTGATCAATGAGCAAATGATACTTCAAATTTTAAAAAAGTGTGCATAAGCAAAGCACCTGTAGTTTCTTTCCGTAAATATATTAAGACCGATATTTAGATAACAAGTATTAGAAACTGATGAAGTTCCATGTGGACTTTAGCCTAGAGACATAACTGAAAATACCCGAGTTTTAACATAACGTCATTTCAAAATGTGTACATTTAACATTATTAGTAGTTGAATCAAATACTTACCTAATGTTTGTTGGCTTAACCACGATATTAACAAACTACCGATACACCAAATGCAATGATGCGCCATATTGTATTTGGAGATAGCTCTAGGCCTCTACATTAATAACTCATCCAACACGAAAAATTAAATCGTCCACAACTCGTTGTCAAGTATATATCGATTAGAAACAGGTAAACGAGTTGAAATCAATACGGAGTATCAAACTGCCAAATTTTGCCAATACGAGGCAGATTCCTCGTCTTGTTGTTGATCACTTTGGGGAGAGAAATTTCTATCCGTGTATTATTCACAACGACCTGAGTTATTTAGATTCCCAAACAATGAGATACAATTAAAACCGTTACGACTATGAGCTCCTATTGTCCCGAAGTCAACTAGGTCTGAAAAATTGTTAAAACGACAGCACGAGTCCAAACGAATGTTTTCATTTCGGACTAATTTTCATTGGCTTTTAGACTTAATTTAATTGCTAACTCCTCAATAATTGAAAACACAAGTAAATTTGAATAAAGCGACTATTTCTGGGGCATTTGTGTGAAACTCAATCTGTACAAAGCTGCGAAAAACAAGCAACCTGATGCCTGGTTGCAGCTACACAGTAGTTTTTAAAAATAGGAACGTTTTATATGCAAACTATATAATATATGTATATATATATTGATTTCGTAAGCTGCATATTGTGGCCCTCGAACCAGTTCTGGCGACAAGCGACAATCTTGTTCGAGAGCACCAACTGCCAATAGAACTGACGTTAAAAAAAGCGACAATTTAAATCAGTGGTAGGTTTCGGCAATTCTACATTTTTGCAAAATTCAAAATTTTCGCGATTAGCGCAAATATGGAAAAGTGCTTCTTTTTTGAGATTTACTACACAACTAGAAAATCCGCAAAAAAAACCCGAGTTATTTTGCGTTTTCTGGTGGTTAAAAAAAGTGAAAAGCTGAATTTTTCCCTTTTCAAAAAAAGTAGAATTGCCGTAACCTACCACTAATTAATTTGCGACAGCAAATTATTCTTGTTTTTATCTTGGCATACCATAAAATCCCGGTTTTAAGCCCCCCTGGTTATTAACCCATCTACTTGGAAACAAAAATATCCCTCCGCTTATAGGGGGGGGGCGGGGGGGGGGGGGGGGGGGGGGGGGGGGGGGGGGGGGGGGGGGGGGGGGGGGGGGGGGGGGGGGGG
>JAOBBB020368491.1:0-10112 GCA_025331005.2 Zoanthus gigantus
CACCCCTCCGGGTAGGTTGACTTCCGTGGGGGGGGTTCCCCGGGGGGGGCGGCCCCCCCCCCCCACCCCCGGGGGGGGGGGGGAGGAAGGTGGGTAGGGATGTCCCCAGTCTGTAAGTCTAAAACTAATAAGGCCATAAGTTGATGAGGCCAATTTTGATGACTAGTTAGGAAATAATAACTCAATTAATTTGGTGTGATTTAAATATGGTAATACAATCTTCATCACAAGGTCACCAACAGCTCCTGAAAGTCTGTGACTTAACTTTCGCCCAAGAGATCAACAAATGAATTTGAAAGCTGGAAAAGTAATGTTTTAAAAAATCGCAGGCCATAATAAGGTTTTTGGTATTTTTTGTTGAGATAGTATTAAAACTTGAAAAGTTTAGCCTAAATTTTTCAAGTTTCAATCCATTTCCATCCTTGCCATCCGTAGCAAAAAATGACAGTTAACAGAATAAACGTTATAATATAGTCTTAAATAACAAACCTGGATCATTAGTTTTGGAACTGAGTTGAGAGCAAGACACATTTGGGATATATTTTAAAAAAAGAAAATTGCGTGACATAGCCCCTTTAAGAAAGAGTGAGCGGAGCTATTGATAACATAAATTATACAACAAGTTATGTAATAGGTTATATAATACATCATATAATAACATAAGTTGCATTACGCTTGGCAAATTTAAACTTCTTCTTGATTCTAGGCTGGGTTGTTAAAAAGCTGATTAACTTCAACCCTAGGTAAGGACTAATCCGCTTTTGAACAAATGGTCCCTGGTTAGCATTTGCTTCTTTCATACTGCTTTCTTATAACCTACCTGAGACAGTAATACAGCCAAGAAAGTTACAAATATTAGGATGTCTTTCAATACCCAAAGCTTTGCCTTGCTTTATTTCTTGTTTCAGAGATTCGCGAGCAACAAAGTCTGTCGTTCCAAAATTAAAAAAATAAATGTTAAAATACAACCTAAACTGCACCTTATACAAGGAGAAAAACAACAAAATGTTATTTAAAAAATGAGGCCTTCCAAGGGGTTTAGGCGACAAGCGACATCGCTCCAAAATTGCTAAAAATGTAACGACAGTAGTGTTCCAAAACACCAAGCGCCAGCAGAACCAGCCGGATAAAACAGACAATTTCACTGGGGATAATCCATTTTTAGCTCATCCACTTGCGTCATATAATGCAAAGAATGAGAATTGTGGAGATCGAAATATGGGCCGGAAATTCCCGTTCCATAAATAGTACCTCGGTGCATGGACGCGTATCAAAGAAATACGGTATTTTTTGTTAGATTATTAGTGCTCTCTTAAGATCACGGAGGACTTGCCCCTCCACTGAAAAAATCCTAGCTACGGCCTACGGCCATGCTTTAACATGTAAAATGGCCTTTCAACTTCCAATAACTTGATAAAATATGTATAGCCTGCAAAATAGGCGGTACACTTTGTTTTTATGCAACCAGAACCCTTATTGATTACTTCGCTTCGTGCTTCGCTCAGACAAAAAACAAAAGGCGAACGCCTGCATCGCAGCCTAGATAAAACATGTCCCTTGTTTCATAGCCAGTTTTGTATCTCTCTAGACGCTATTGTTTATGTTTCTTCTGCAACTAGTTTTTTCTTCAGAAAAATAGGTACGTTGTTAATAGTTAATTGGTTTGCATTAAGATGTTTCCAAGTTCTAAAACTCTCTGTATTAATATTTAATGTAAAAAAAGTTTTTTCCTAATTTAACCCCTTTTTCACAACAAAGCGGTTCATTCCATACGGTTTAACGTGTGATTGTAATTTCTAAAACTATTCTACTTAAATTCTAAAATGGTTTTATGAGATAGAAAAATTTACACAACTGAACGGCTTTGCGAGTCTAATGTTTTAATGAGAAGTTGAGATTAAATTCAGCTGGTGTTTTGATGCATTGTTTGTTCAATCATGACACTGCTGCGGCACAACTAAAAAATTTGAATACCATCATCCCTATACACTATCGAGATAAACCTCAAACGAAAGAAACAGTACACGCAAAAGAGCAAGAAATTTTCCATAATATAAGCATGCAGCTGAAAAAGTTTTATTTTCAAATTGTTAGGCTACTTTTCGTTTTTTCTCCTTTTTCTTTGTTCAGTTTAACAAAGGTGAAAACCGAAGTTCGGATAAAGGCATACGGCTATGGAAGTCTTTCTGAGAAAGGAGTGAGGTATGCCAATTTCAAGAAACATCCAAAGTCGTACCTTGCAGTGAAAAAGGTGATTCAACAATCTTTAGCTACTAAGTTTAACTTTTCAAGATACTTTTATATCAGAACAAATTTGATACTTGTCTTGGGTAATCACAGCGATGGCTAGCTGTGTACGATTCATAAGTTCAAAGATTCTTTATGGTAAAGTTAAAGTGGCTAAATACGGCATTTCGGTTTTTAATCAATTCAAATTTTTAAACTTAATTCTTAACAACTTACTGATTATGTTTTGGATTACTTGAACCACAGTATTGGGCTATGGCCACGTTGGTAGCGGGCTTTACCCCTTTAAACTACCATAAAAAATAGTGAGCCTGATCGCTATAGCTTGCAATGCTAATGAGGCCTAAAAAGGCCGAAACAGCTGTCCATGGCTGTTAGCAAAACATATCATCCTTATCTGTTCTTAAGCGTGATAATGAAACGAATTCGTTTATTTACAAAAGTATTTTTTACAATAAAAACCAGGTAAAGACCGATTTTGTACAGAAGAGCAAAGGTTGTGGTTTCGCCTGTATCACTCGTTTTGATTGCTTTTCTTTCAACATCGCCATCATGGCGGCAGACGAGAATGGCAAATTTTTGTGCGAGCTTCTGGCCACCGACAAATACAATGAATCCAGCAACTTTACAAACAGTGAATCGTTTCACCATTTCAGCATTGTGGTAGGTTTACTCTTTCCACATACAAAGGTCGTTCAAATTTATTCCTAAAGGCCCAGTGACACTATGCAACTTTCCTTGCAACGCCATCGCGAGACAAATTGTTGAAAAAAAGGCACTGTGACACTTTCCAGTTTCCTCAGCAACTTGTAATTTTTTTTAGCCGGGGAAGTATTATTTGGCTCGAAATTCAAGAAAACGGTCCGTAAAGATAAACAAAAAAGCTCTGTACGTCCGCTTTTAGAGAAAGTGTCTCAAACATTGCTAGGAAAGTTGCTAAAGGGATGATACACTGTGCAGTGGCCTTGCAAGTTGCTGCAATGCGTTGCAAAAAGTAGACCCAAGCTCTACTTCGTGCAACGCTGCGCGAAACAAAAAAATTGTGAGACAGCCTCTGCTACACTGTGCAGTTTTTCTAGCAACTTGTCTGGCAAGGAAAATTGCATAGTGTAAAAACGCCTTGCAGTCTTGCGCTTCCAACCGTGGCCACCCCGCATAAGTTTTGTACATGTTTTTGACAGGTTTCTGACAAGTTTGATGGCTGTTGATTTCCGAAGAGCCAGTCACATTGCCCGAAAATAGGCAAAGGTCAGGGGGGCAGAAGAAAGTTTTTATCATGTGATCTACCAAACTTGTCAAAAACCTGTCAAAAACGTATAAGAAACTTATGCGGGGTGGCCATGGTTGGGCGCGCCAGACTGTAAAGCCTGGGTTCCATATAACTGTAACTACCCCGTAACTGCCGTAAGCCGAACCGGCGGTAGCATCTGGGATAACCGGTGGCACGATGTCCCCGGTCCCGGAAAAGTTGAGTTGAGCTCAACAAAGTTCTGCTCTTGGTTCAGTTAGCCTGCTAGCCGAACGGCGAGCCGCGAGGCCCCCGATTCTCCTCGTTCCGAGAGCCTGCTGGTAGCCTACTGTTCAGTGAGCTGTGTATTATGTTAAGTTTAATATTCAACTCCACTTTGATTCTCTAATACATATTTAAAAACTGTCTTATGAGTGAAAAGATTACAGCCGTTAAATTAAGAGAAAATAGCACCAAATACGCTTTTTTTTTTTGTAGTCCCGGGGGCGGGGACATTTGAACTCAAATCCTTCCACATGGCCGTGGAAGTTAACCAGCAATCTTGTTCCAGGGGCCGAGAATTTGACCAACAGGGATTTCAAAAGTCCAACTTCTCGGGGGTTGCCCGGGAATAGGATTTTGAAGTTTCGAATTGATCGGCTACATTATTTCAGATAACCTGTACCTTTTGGTCGGTCATATCAGTAATTTATTAAAATCTTGCATAAATACATATAGTTTTCATATTATTCCTTTTTTCTATTATTGTTCTTTAATTGTCTATTTATGTTATGTTTACACGTAATGTGAAAAATATATGGTACAAAAAAATAGAGAATCTTGAATCTTGAAAACCTTGATTACGCAGGTCAACCCTGATGAAGACTGAGTCGAAAGGGCTTGCTTTTATATTTCAACAAATCTATAGACTGTATTTTAACTAATTTAAATCACATATTAAAAATCTAATATTTTTCAGAGTCCATGCCTAAAGGCTCCGTGCAAGAACGGGTCAACCTGTGTGCCCAAATACGACAATGACTCTTACACATGCGCCTGCCCGCAAGGACTTATAGGAAAGCATTGTGAAACAGAAGGTAAAATATTATTTTAGGAAGAACAAATATTTGCTAACATTTAGTGAAGATATTGATTTACAACTAAAGAAAACTGCATGTTAATTTGAAATCTCTGAAGATATTAGCTAACACTACGAGAGCCAAATAATTTATATTGAGTCAGTTTTACAAGTATAGTAGTTCAATTTTATACCCTAGTGTATGGAAAAAAAATTTAAAAAACTGACTTTTCGGACTGTAGTCCTAGCCTTCATCGGAGTGAATTCACTATTTGTAAACTACTGTTTCTATAGAAACACCGACGCAGCATTCCATTTATGAAATTTAGATTGAGAATGAATGCTTACAAAAGCAAAAAGTAATTTAATATATCTTTTTTTATATATGAATAGTTGAATCGGGAGAGTGCTTGTTCGATAAAATGTGTGTACAGTAAAAACCTGTTAGGCTAAAATTTTAAAGTTAAGCCTTCTCCACATAAGGGCGGGAATGGTCGGCGCAGTTGTAAGATCTCTGCTTAATTCCGACCAAAAAGTCCCCAATTCGATCCCGGCTCTGCCAATATTTGAATACTTGCATGTGTGACCTTCTTTTCTGCCTAAGCTAACTCAGCTTTCCATCATTTCTGGCTAGGTAAATGAGTAACAGCGTCTGCTGGGAGCTAACCTGCGATGGATTAATGTCCCATCCAGGGGAAGTCAAAGACTCTCATCCGCTTAACACTACAGAAACCGGAGATAAGCGCCGGCTCCGTGGGCCACTAGGCTCGTAAAGGATTTTTTTAGCTTTAAAAGCTTCGACTTAAAGCTACGCCCACCGTTTACTTCAGTGAATATTCATTTCTTAACATTTTACCGTAAACCTTGGACGAAGAAACAAATACTTTCGAACAATGGATGGAACGTGCTTAGACTGTGTGGAGAAACTTGGTTGACTTTTTCTTTCCATCTTTAGATTTGAAGAATTTTTTGAACAAAGTGAACAAAAAGCTATCAGTACGCCCACAGTACATAGAACATGAAAATGCATACAACATGAAAACTATGCTGCACCATTACAGTCTACATCTAAAGAGCCACTTTTTTTAGATAGGTTTTCCAAAAACAAAAAGCAATAATTCCTTTCTAACGAAACAGTTTGAATAGAACAGAGCTTATCGGAAAAAGACGCTGATGTGATTGAACAAATAAACGTTGTACCAAGAAATAAAAGTTCAATACAATGTTTTCTAAAAAAATTGAAAAACTTGTTCACCTTGACCAGCTGAGCAAGGATATCGGTCCAGGCCCTGCGAGAAAGTGACTTGAATTTAATGGCTTCTTTTCGCTTGTTCTTTGGTTTAGAATGGTCAACAGTCACACCACTCGGGTTCTCCTGCTCTTGAAGACGTTGTTTGATTATCTGCCAGCGCTGGTAATCCTTAGCGTCCAGTAGATACTCCGGCTTAATACTGGCTACCATTGCTCCCTGGGCCCTGAGAGAGCAAAATGAACAAGAACTACCGGTGGATTAATCGTATAGCAATAGTCACAGAGTTTGAAGCTGTAATTGTGAGCACTGACCCGTCCTTAAAGCCAAGGTTAGACTAGATTGAGAATAAGGAAAAGAAGAAAAGAGGAAAAAGAAAAGAAAGGAGTACGAAGAAAACAAATAACGAGGGGAAGAAAAGAGAAGGAAAAGAAGTGAGAGGAGGAAGGACGAGAAGGAAAAAGAAGTGGGATGAGGAAAGAGGAGAAGGAAAAAGAAGTGGGATGAGGAAAGAGGAAAAGAGAGGAGATGGAAAAAAAGTAGAAGGAGAAGGAGGAAAAAGCAGGAGGAAGAAAAGAAGGGAACGAGTGGTAGTCCTCAGTGATTTCTGAGAGAAGCAGCAACCAAAGTCTAAACAAACCACATACTTTAAGAAAGTCAGCAATGTGCAGTACATCCAATGAATGTGACGCACTCGTTCCTCTGGGTCTGTTGGCAAAGTGTTGGCCACAGGAATTCCAGGAACAGGTCTACCACAAAGGTGATTCAATAAATCGAATATTGACCTGGTCTCCTTTTTTGCGTTGCTGTCCCAGTTAGTGGTCCTGCTAGAACCTTTAGAAGGGGGCTCGCTGGTATCTTGCAGTGCAGAACGCAAGGTTTCTGGGATGACGATAGGATAGGGACCCCCAGCCCATCCTTGGGTAGAGAACCACCTAATGATAGTAAAGAGACGAAATAGTTAACTGCAATACAAAGTGTTTTAACTCTTTTGAGGTTCTGTATCTCATTCATAACGTCAGTGCTGATGATATTTTAATGGGCATTAATGTGAAAGACAACGTTTATATTTAACGTTTAATTGGGCGAAATATGCTATTTATGAAAAAAAAATCATCTTTCTTTTTTGAAGCTTCTTTTTAGCTACTGCTTAAATGAAGAAGTTAATTGTGACGATCATTCATAAAGTCAAAAATTATTTTCTAACATTTTACGTTTTTTGGTGATTTTTTTACGCCTGCATTAACTGGACGACGATGAACTCTCGAGGACAATTAAGATACTTGAATGCACCTATTACTGTCAACATCGAAATATTAACTATTATCGTTATCATTCAATTTATATTATACATCACCATTATCATAAATATCAATAAAAATAAATAGATAATTTCTAAAACACGGAATGGATAAAAACGAATAAATACCGTTAAGTTCAAAAACAAACCCGGGCGTATTTCTTCGTACTTCACGTTTTAAATCCACTTTTGTAAATAGATGCCTTTTTGGTAGTAATTAGTTGTAATTTTTAATTTTTATCTTATATTGTTTTATATATTTTATATCCAAGTTAAACAGCTAATCTATCTATACAGTACCTTTGGACTGCTAGCATAACTTTGTAGATAAATTTTTTGTCTGAGGTTTCACTACCAAACTCTAGGCTGTAAGTAGCGTTACCATCAGAAGACTCAGAATCATCATCCTCTGGAGAGTCGTCCCCTGAAGGATCATGTCCCTCATGGTTGGGTGTCGACGGATAAGTAGAAGATGTGGCCCCATTACTGGACTCTTGATAGCTTGAACTGCTTACACCAAATGTAGTACTTGTAGCACTGAATTAGGAAAAATGTAAACACGTGAGCTCCTGTTAACCACTGGGCATTGTGGTAGCTCTGATTCTGAGACAAGTTCTATCTAAAGAAGTTTTGTACTGAAAAAGGCAGCTATGACATTCAGATTCTGATTCAGATTTATTTAATAATGCCTCTTATTACATTCAATTTAACAAATGAATTAAAATACAATAAATTTACATGTTTTTGGGCGTTGGCTAACTGTAACAGTTGAAAGCTGAACTACACAATTAGCCACTAATTTATTTACAATTTACAAGGTCAGAAAAGAGTCTTGGGAAAAATTGGACTCTTCTTGAAGCAAAAACTTTCTCCCACATTGCATTCCTATCATATGTTTTGAATAACCTGGTTCAAATAGGCGATGGAGAATCAATACTACAAAATGTTGACAAAACCTCCTACCTGCTTTGCAAAAAGGCGATAGTCTACTAAATTACATATTGAGGGCCTGATATGTTTTTGCAACAAAAGAGGAATAAAGAAGTAAGATAAATGGATAACAGCTTTCAAGTAGGAGGTGAAAAAACAATAATTAAATCAAAAAATAAACGGGTACAGGAATAACTTTAAATCTCAAATTTAGAAGTAATCCCAATTGTAAGGGTGAGCAAACCTGGTTGAAGCATTTGTAGACGGTCGATTTGGCGTGATACAAGGCAAGAAGGTTGCCTCGCCAGGATGGATGCTTTCGTCAGTTTTCCTTTCCCGAAGGGCGACCTGGTTTACATCACATACTATGTGAAAGTCATCTTGATGAGAAGCAATAAAGTGAAAATTGGTCAAAAGACAATTATCTGCGGTTGCCGTCACATGGAGTTGATATCTAGGAAAGAACAAAATATAAAATCATGCCAGTTTTTAGCGAATGTTTAACTGCATTCGTTTTAATGGAAGACGCAAACATTGTTGTTGATTCCTTAATGATTCAAAACCATAATAACTGACATGGCTTTTCATTCGAGTCGCTGTTGCACGGTTGGGAGAGCATCTGACACGTAATCAGCAGTTTATAGCTTTGATTCGAATAAATACAATAACGTTTGCCTATGTCATCATCAGTTTAATAGAATAAATAAGTTAATTACAATAGATGAGTTGTAAGCTAGTTAATGAATAAATTATTCACAATAGTGACGTATGCATTACAAGTAATGCAACGGAGCTATAAAGATAAAAATTTGTTATAGTGATGTATTTGTTTATTGAAGTTGGGCTTATTCTTATCAATATGTAAGGCTTCTTTAAGTTTAAGATTAATGGGATTGTTGGCTGTGTCTAGAATAATAAAACAAGAAGGAGTGTATAAAATTTTGCAAGAAGGAGATTCAGAAAAATGCTTAGTTTTCATTCCTGTTCGAGGATAAGAAACCTCCACTTTAGAAGAGTTTCAATCATCTCTTAGTCAGCGTACTAAGTTTTAGGACATAGAAAGCAACGTACAAAACAATTTAAGTCACTTACTGGAAATTTAAATGAAAATTAATTAAACGCAACGCTGCGACCGTATCGCACAGTCTTCATCAGGCAACTGGCAACCTGTCACGTGACAGATGACTGTCAATCATCTTCACTGCCCTGTACGATACTGTCGCAACGTTGCGTTTAATTGATTTTCATTTAAATTTCCAGTAAGTGACTTAAATGTTTTTTTTTTTGGTTAATTCTACTGGATGAGTCAAAACGTTCACTGTTATATGAAAAGCAACATACTTCTCTCTTCCGTCATCAAATGTCAACACTGTGCTGAAAGACACGGGACTTGCTGACTGAAAGGTAACCTTACAAGGAATAACACATGGCTCCTCGTCTTTCGAGTTCACACAACATGGTCTGATTGTCTGATCGTCAAGGAAAGTGACTGAAAGGACAGTGGAGAAGCTACCATCTTCCAGCTCCACCTCTGGTACTTCACACTGCACGATAGATGTTCTGGAATGACAAATTTGGTAGAAGCATATTATATTTTAGTAAAATAATAAGAGAACCTCTACTGTTGTGAAAGCTAGGATTAAAATGAAATGGTTCACTGAGGCTTTGGATTGTCGAAAGGCACGTGATCAGGACAATCTATGGAGTGCAAAGCTTTTGAAGAAAGTTAGAGTTTTGGTATAGATCTGTAGGAGTTTGTGAGAAAACATTTTCAAGCAAGTCGTATTAACTTTCAACGCCAAGTACAGATAGCGCACGTTTTCTAGTAGGAAAGTTTTAGCCATTAAGGTCACTAAGGTTACGTTGATAGCTGGTATTACTCCTTAAATATACCAAAAATAAATAGTAAGCCAGAACTTTAGCAGCCACAAAGAGCTGTTCCAGCCTTTTTGTGCCTCATCAGCTTGGCATAGTTAACACTAGGAGATCAGGATCTCAAGTGCAATAATAATAATAATAATGGAAACTTTATTTGCTTATCAATACAGTTGTAAATCTCACTACATATAGGCAATAAACA
>JAOBBB020368502.1:0-10111 GCA_025331005.2 Zoanthus gigantus
TTAGACAACTCAAGGTTGAAATGTTTATGATCATCACCGTAAGTAGTGTAAGGAGCTGATGTTTAAAGCGTTAGTCCCTCGTCAGAGCAACTGTAATTTAGACAACTCAGGGTTGAAATGTTTATGATCATTACTGTAAGTAGCGTAAGGAGCTGATGTTTGGCACGTTAGCCCTTCGTCTGCGCAACTGTAGTTTAGACAGATCAATTGCAAGGTTGAAATTTATATGATCATGACCGTAATTAGTTCAAGGAAAGGACGTTTCGATAGTTCGCCCATCGTCATGGCAAATGTAATTTAGACAACAAAATCATGAAATTTAAGATCATCACCGTATATTACTTACGGACATGATAGGTCTAATTTACGCATCTAAAAGTATTTGAACAAACCTTCTCAAACATGGCTGCTCTTTGGTAATACGTATCTCCATCATCAGGGTTTAACTTTATGGCCTTAGAAAATAAGGTGAATGTACATCATCATCATCATCATCATCATCATCACCATCACCATCATCATCATCATCATCTTCATCATCATCACCATCATCATCATCATCATCATCATCATCATCATCATCATCATCACAATCATCATATTCGGTTTTACGTCCCTTTTAAAAAATAATAATTTGTTATCCCTATACATTGATAACAATTAGCTATAAAAGCAACAATTATGACTTCAATTCACGATTCATTATCAATAAAATTTCTATACATCTTTTTTGCGAAAACTTGATACCAATAGCTGTGGCTTCAAAGCTCAGTTTGTTAGAGCGCTGTACTAGTATCGCAGAGGCAAGGGGTTCGAATCCATTAAAGGCTGAACGTTATCTCTGTAATAGTTGCACACCCAATGAACCACTAAAATGACTGATCTAGCAGATGTGGTTTCATAGCTCAGTTGATCATACCACTGCACCTATATTGCAGAGGTTATTGTGCTATTAAAAGTGTTATTGATGGACCCCCTAAAATGACCAGCTCTCCCAGTTGTGGCTTCATAGCTCAGTTGGTCATACCACTGCACCGGTATTGCAGAGGTCAAGGGTTCAAAATTCATTGATAACTGAAACAGTTTGTTTTTTCATGCTACTCTCTTGCAGTTACTTCAAATTTATAAGTAATCACTTGAAAGATCGTCCATAACTTTACTGCATACATCGTGGTAACAACTCTAACAGAATAAATCTTTTGTATCTTCACAGCTAATGCTTTACAGGTAATGCAATCTGCTCATGCGTAATTAAAGCCAAACTGTGGCGTTATGTAAATCCTGTTTTTTTGAGCTTGTGCTTTTATTTTTTGCTAATGTTTTACCTGTGAGTAATTGACAATAGCCATTGTAGCATCGCCTTCAATTCGGTATAGCTCCGCTCTGAAAAATAATACATCATGGTTTAAAAATTACCATATACAAGGTATATATGCACTCTGATCTGCTCTCGAATTCTCTCAAGCATTCACCTCGGTTTTCAACAGGCTATGAAGGAATGGAAAACATGTTTTATTTCTTAATTAGTACCTGGATCTGAAGGCTCTAGCAGAGGTACTGTTATGTTTTATAATAAACGTTAGGTCCTCAAGAGCTGCCTGCAGTAAAACAAAAAATATCTGCTTTAACTATTACGAGTTTTTATGACTTTTTAATGACAAAAATTCAAAACATTTAACGATTTTTTATAGTTTTAAGAAAGACAACCACACAATAATATCAACCACTTACATCGGAGTTGAAACTCTTGTTGACGATAATAGAAAAACTAAAATATAATAATTTAAAAAGTCAATTCCTCGTGTTGACTTTTTGAATTACTATAAAAAATTTAAGAATTACTTTTATTTAACAACTAAAGCTACACATTAACAGTTTCTAAAGGGATACCTTTCTGTTGCTTAGCAACAACTGAAGCAAGTGTCTGTGCCAATATGCATCCAACAGCATCGGCTCTAAGTCGACGGCTCTATTAAACGTAATTATATTAGTTTTAATAATAATAATAATAATAATAATAATAATAATGAGAATGATAATGATGATGATGATGATGATGATGATGATGATGATGATGATGATAATAATAATAATAATAAACCCTCCTCTTTCCATTCACTCCGGACGATGAAGGACTACAATCCGAAACGTCAGCTTTTTAAAATTCTTTTTCACTACGGTGTAAAATTTAACTACTTGTGAAACTGTTTCTGTAGAAACATCGACGCTGCATTTCATTTATAATATTTATTATTCCTCCTCTTTCTCCTCATCTTCATCATCAAAAGTGAAGAATACTAAACATAACCGTAATAAACAAACTCCAATTTTACAAAATTTTAACTTGAAGACTCCACATTGTAACAAAGGCGTATGTCTCTAAGCCGAGGGAGATGGTTGGGAAGGGGAGCTCGGATCTAGTTAAGCTGTAGAGAAATGAGAATGTTAAACAATGCTAATAATTGGAATAGTAATAAAATGTATATAATGATGTATATAATGTCTAGTAATTTATAAAGTATATCATTTTAATGTATATAATAACAAATAATAATGGTAATAGTAATGTTAGTGATGAAGGTCGATGTGAAGAAGCAGATGATGATGATGATGATGATGATGATGATGATGATGATGATGATGATGATGAAGATGATGATGATGATGACGAAGGTGAATTTATCTCTAAGTATAATCTCAAGTTTATAATCTTTATAACTCACCTGTTTAAATCATCCCATGAGTTTTTCAACTGTCCAAGCTATGGTAAACAAATGAAAGTTCAATGACGTTTTTTTTACAAAAGCAAAGTTTTAACAAATAGAGAGAAAATGTTTATAACGCTACCTTCCAAAAGAAAAAAAGCTCCATACCTTGACGAACAAAAAAGTCTCGGGAAGTATTTAAAGACTATTAAAAGTCACAAATAAAAATTAAATGGTTTCAAAATAAAAAAAAGATAACTGCAATTCAAGGAATTCAATGGATGCTTCTAGCGTTCTTGGATTTCCACAATGTTAATTGCATTGCAGGACGTTTCAAAAAGAATGGAACTAAAAACCGTAAAAAATATTTCTTTCCAAGATTATGTGAATTCTGAGACCGTTATAGAACGCAAGGACTTTCCAATGATAAGTTGAAGAACGGGTTTCAAAGACTTTAAGAAATCCTTCTTTTCAAGATTATGTGACTATTGTAGAATGCAAGAACTTTCCAACCATAAGTAGAACTGAAGGACGTTTATAAAAATCACTGGAATGGAACTCAAATACTTTAAGAAATCCTCCTTTAAAATTATGTGAAACCTGAGACCGTTTTTAAATGCAGGGACTTGCTAAAGATAAATTGAATTGAAGGACATTTAAAAAATTTCCCAAGAATGGAACTCAAAGACTTGAGAAGTACTTCTTTCCAAAATTATGGGAATCCTGAAGCTGTTGCTAACAACGATTATCTAACATCCAATATCAATCCAACCTTTCGGTAGACAGCTCCTCGACGACACAAATGAATGGCTAGCGTTTCCTGCTTTTCCGTTTCGTCAATGAGATCATCAAGTCTTTTGATTTCCATTTCTAGAGCCTGTTGAAAAAGAATGAGCCAAAACTGAATGACGTGTACAACAATGCTGTAAAAACATGCACTATAAATTCATAATCTTGAAAAACCAATCATTCATGTTTCAAGTATTTCATAGTTAGTTTTTTGGATCCTCGATGGAACCCTAGCTCAGATCCTTTTTAGGTTACTGGCTTGGATCATTTTATAGATCCTGGTTTGATTGCTCCCTTGTATCCTTTTTGGATCCTTGCTCGGAGCCTGGTTTGCTTAATGCTTGGATCCTTTTATGGATCCAGGCTCCCACCCTAGTTGTTGACTTGGCTTATATTTTGGATCCTTGCTCGGAGCCTGGTTTTCTTAATGCTTGGATCCTTTTATGGATCCAGGCTCCCACCCTAGTTGTTGACTTGGCTTATATTTTGGATCCTAGCTCGGACCCTGGTTTTGTTACTGGCTTGCATCCTTTTTTGGATCTTAACAGGGATCATACTTACTTTAATGGCTTGAATGTTTCTGGATCTTGGCACGGAAACTGGGCTTGATTACTGGTTTGGATCTTTATTTTAGATCCTGCCTGGGCCCATGGTTTGTATATCCTTTTTGTATGTACTTTTGATCCTGGTTTTTAAACTAGCTTGGATGCCTTTTGTATCTTGGCATAGCAATTGCCTAGAATACTGGTTAGGATAATGGCTCGGATAGTTTTTGGAAAACTGACTAAGATATACATTTTCTGGATCCTAGTTAAGAATTTGGAATTTTTTTCCAATCTTTTTTCGGAAATAGCTTGTGTCTAGATTTCTTTTAAGTTTTTACTGGTATGCTGTTCTACTAACCAGAAGTAAAAAAATAAATAAATAAAAGGAACATTGTACTTTAATGCCCTTCTCAAGATGTAGAAATCAATACTGCTAAGTATGTATTTTAACCCGGTTTTTAGTTGATCCAGATCATGTCTAAATTTTCTGTATTTCTTCGAGCGCTTTTTGATAGCACTCTTCAACAGTTGTTTGATTTGGATCAACTAACAGCTGGGTTAAAACACGTACTTAGCAGTATTGATTTCTACATCTTGAGACGAGCATTACAGTACAACATTAGGAAGACAACTGTCAAAATCCTCCAAAAAGAACATTACCTGGTACAATTCTTTGTTGTCAGCGCTGATCTCAGGCTCTATGACTTGAATATCATCCAATATTGCATTATCAACCACTGAACTGGTTTTACTAAATGTCAAAACATAATTTATAATAGTAAACCAACCATTTCTACTTTCTAAGGCAAAACAGATGGTCATGCACTTTAAAGGGTTTTATTTTACCACACCATCCAAAAGTTGGAATGAATAACACAAATCATTTCTACTATTCAAGACAAACAAAATGAATGGTCACTTTATAGGGTTTCATCAACTGGTTCAAAAGTTAGAATGATTAACACCATTCGTATCTATTCTTTAGGACCATCAAAATAATAACTTTGTACGGTTTTACTTCCCTATTTTGCATCGGAATGGTCGTGGGGGGGGGAATGTAACAATATAAATTGTATAACAATAGAAAGTCATTTCATCCAATCATGTCGCTGCTCATCTAACAATTAAAAGTCGCCGTTCAATATCGAGTCAATTCTTAGTTGTTACCTCAAATGAAGAATAACGACGCTAAAAGTCGACGTTTCGCAGCCTGCATGACTGCTTTTTCAAGAATGATTTATTCACAAAGATGTCAATTCATAAACAGAATTTGGTAGAACTAATTTGAATATGAACAAAAGCAACACAAACTAAGATCTTAAACAAAGACCTTTGCTCGTAGTGAATCTGTTTGTATATTTTAAGTTTGGTTTCCTTTTACAGATATTAAGTACTTTGAAAAAATCGTAATTCTTAGTCGTTCTTGGTTTTAGCCGATCATGCTTGTCAAATGAAGCCGAGGTATTAATATCATTCTAGAAACATTCACAGGATACTTTTGATTGATTTTTGATATATTTGATGTTTCCTTTTCTTTGCTGACGTCATTGTTTACAATCTGCTTTATTAGCATACAATTTTCGGTAGCGAACAAACAAAGATAAATACGGTTTCAATCTAAAACTTGAGAAAGCTGGTCGAGCTAACAAAGAGATGAAATTTTTCACTCTATGCAAGCAGTTTCTAAAAAGATATCGCGGTTCCAAAATATTCAAACAGCTGGGGGCAAAACCGTTAATGAGCCATATATTTTCTGTAAGATCTCCATTAGATCACAGGAAAAATGTTTAGCTAATTTTATAAGAAGTTTATTTTACAACATACCCTCAGTATACAGTGCTTTAGTTTTTGTAGCCTTATAAACTGGCTCACATATGCTAATATAGGGGAAGATATAAACAAATATCCGCCTATAGGCTTCATTTAAGATGTTTTGCTCTTATGACATGTATGCATTCTAACGATCATTTGATACAAAGCTTGCAGATGTAATGGCCACAGTTTGTGCACAAATGGATCCGTCTGCGAGGACTGTCAACACAACACGGGAGGTTAGCTTGTATTTCTGAAACAAATGTGATTCGCACACCATCTCGTATCCAATCGTTTAACTGCTCTGTTTTTCTCTAGGCTCAAATTGTGAATACTGCAAAAGCGGTTATTATGGAGACGCAAGATTTGGGGGTAGATGCAAACGTAAGTGCGTGTTTTACAGGGGCGTAGTGTAAGATTTTGAAGGAGTATGAATGGTGTGGAAACTGCAAGCTCCGAACGCGTTGTTTATTTTACCCACCTCTAGAGTTTTCGGTAACCTACAACAAAAACTGGGGGTAAAAAAAAATTCCAGATTTCAGATGTACGTACGGGCGTACTTGCATATATGGACGCCACCCCCCTGAATTATTTTTACGTTTAAGTTCATTTTTCTTCACTCTGTTTCACATAGCAAGGTCTCTTTTACATTGACTTCGATTACGTATTTAACCTCAAAAATGCCAAATTTATATAATGCACTTGTCCATATGAATATGCTCAAAGGAGGTTTACAAGCAAACAAAGTCAGCAGTTAGAGTCTTGGATCGTCCGCTACAACAGCTCACATTTATATATAAAGAAAGCTCTCAGTCTCTCAGTAGGACAGACAGACCGCACAACATTGGAATCTTTGTCCTACTCTTCATGCGATTAATTTATGCGGGTTCTTTTGAGTTTAACAACCTTATCCAAGGAAACAAGAGAGTTTTACTATTTGTTGATATAATTGCAAAGGCAGCACCTTCTCCTCAATTATTTTAAGACCCTGAGTGTTGGTCCAGCCGGGTATCAAACCCGAGTCTCCCGCACAATAGGCTGCACCTTACCAACTAGGCTAACCAGACGGCGGTTGACGTTGTTAACGGTAAACGTTGAAAACGTTGTTGCTAATTAATAGCTGCGATAGAACTTCCGACTCAATAATTGTTGTACCCATTTAAGTTGCATCGATGGACTCCAAAGGATAGTCATGTTGGAGTCTTTATGAATCTTCATAAGGTCTTTGCAGAACAACACTATACAAACTCAATCTTATTCCAAATGGCATTTTATGCCTCGTTTGCGGGTATTAACTGATATTTTATGCCTCGCATTCAGGTATTAACTGAAATTTTATGTCTCACGTGTATCGGGTATTACCTGACATTTTATGCCTCATGTGCGGGTATTAACTAACATTTTATGTCTCACGTGGGGGTATTAACTGAAATTTTATGCCTCACGTATGGTTATTACCTGACATTTTATGTCTCATGTGCGGGTATTAACTGAAATTTTATGCCTCACGTATGGTTATTACCTGACATTTTATGTCTCACGTGGGGGTATTAACTGAAATTTTATGCCTCACGTATGGTTATTACCTGACATTTTATGCCTCGTAGAAACTTATTCTTATACAATTTTGATTGCCAGGGTGCCATTGTAACGGCCATGGAAACAAGTGCCATCACAGGACAGGGTGGTGTGACTGTATGGAAGCAGCTGTAACCGGCAAGAAATGTGAATCGTGAGTGCAACACAGAGAGGATTTCACTGAAATTTGACTAAATCAATGTATAATCGTTGGGATCGCAAGGATCGCTGAAAAATTAGTTCAGCGATCCTGGCGATTTCAACGATCAAGTAGCTTCCATATGATCGTTTTGATCGCTGAAAACGATCGCTACTTTCCTTCAGCAATTCATCTTCATATACTTATCCTTTTCGTCTTTACTAAATTTGTTATACAAACAGTCATACTTCTTAACTTCCTCTGTAAAATCAGTAATATCGGCAGATGAACTACGCTCCAAAGCCATTTCAAACTAAAAAAAGTGACGATCGAGTGCTGGAATATTTTAAGAAGCACGAGACTATCGAAGACTAGCGCCAAATTCGCGTCTGAAACATGATACGTAAACACTGAGTTAACATTTAACTTTCGATCGCTGCAAGTGGTTTCCATTAATTTTTTTTCAATGAATCTCGATTGCTATGATCGCTGCTGTCGCTCAGATCGTGAAGTTAGTTTTGTAGCAATCCTGTCGATCCCAGCGATTATATGGAAACAGGGTTTTAGTTTGTATAGGGATTTCACGGGTAAGGGAAAACTTACAGATTTTTTCCATCTTTCAGTTTACCCACACAATTCTTGGGCATTTTTCAAATAAACAGTTGTAGAAAAAAATTGTTTCACTCCGTGGAAGGACTAAGGTCCAAAACGTCAGTATTTTTAAAAATAAATTACAGTTGTTTTATTGAAACACCGACACAGTTTTTTCTCATTTTCAACTCGTGGATTTTCAATCTACGAGCTTTTGTGATGGGACTTTTGTACTGAAAGTGTCACTCACTCATTAGAGTATCATTGTAAACTCTTGAGCCGCAAACTAATTGGTCAGCAGCAACTAGTGACCACGAATAAGTGGTAAATAACTCCATTTTATTACGACTACTAGAGGCACGGATTAGCCACGGTACAATGCACGAGTTCACCATTGGGTGCCTTTGATTAAAGAAATAGCTTTGTAAAATCTAAAAGAAATTTCGCATATGCTCTTTTGTGATATTCGTTTCTGCAGCTGCTTATGCTTTAAGATGAGTATCAGAAAAAAACTGTTTGGTTTACTCTGGTAGTGTTATAAGCTGCTGACGTTTCGAGCTTTAACCTTCATCTGAGCAAATGCTATCACTCCCAGCGTGAGCTTCTTGCACAACTTATGGCGATGTTTAAGATTTTAATTTACAGTCGATTAAATCACACATCTAACTATTTGCACTTAAATTAATCAACTCTAGGCTGAACTGTTTTATCATCACCGTGGGAAAGCACAAAGCTCACATTTCTTCGAGTTTTTCCGTTTGCCTTTTTTCAGGCTAATGAACGTTCAATTGCATTGCTTTGACAGAGATCCTGAGCTCGAAACGTCAGCTTTGTGCTTTCCTCATGGCGATGATCAAGCTTTTCAAACTAAAGATGATTAACTGTCGTGTGCTACATTTACCCTCCAGTGAGCTTCAATAATTTCTTTAAAATCTGCTCTACAAGTATGCTACTTATTTGGAGACACCTGCAGTTCAATAGCTTGCGTCAAACTATACAAGAGTAGTGGAAGAAATTATGTTATTAGCTGCTCTTTTATTTAAAAATTGATAAATCATCTGTCTTGCATTTCTCTTGTGATTTTAACATTTTTTTATGTCCAACTCTATTTCAATAGCAATAATTTCGCGCGTGTAAGGAATTTGTACATTTGCATAGAATTTCGAATATGTGATATGTTTTCAACGAGCTAAACCTGAGATCCACCAAAAGCCTGAAATGCTGTTTTCAGCGCGGTGTTCTTCATGCGCAAACTTCAAAGCTTTATTTTTGTTCTTAACTCGCACATACATTTTATGTTCTCTTTATATATGACCAGCATTATCAAATACTTCTCGAAAGATTTTTTTTTGCTTTGCTCAAGTTATAGCATCTTAAAATTTGTGTTTTCCAAAAGTTACTTAAAACAACAGTTGCTTTTCTTACGTTAAAATGAAAAAATAAAAATACTCAGCTCGCACACCTTTCCCCGCTAATGTAAGTTGTTTTGGCGTGAGTCTCTTTTTTTCGTTGCCTTTGTCCTCATTTTGTTCTCTGATGAAACCACAGGTGCAAAACATTTTATGAAGTAAGCGATCGTTCCTATCTGTTAGTCGAAGGAAATGCTACCAGGGGTGACCATTGCTACAGTTGAGTATTGTATTATTTTATTTGTTTTATGGCGATAATACCATCCTATCAGGGAAATCAGGGAAAATTATTTTACTTTTTTCCAGTCAGGGAAAAAAATCCAAAGTAGTCAGTCTGTTATATTTTGTTGCATATAAAAACACGATTGGCTTATCATCGTCATCATCATCATATTCGGTTTTACGTACGTTTTACATGCTGGCATGCGTTGGACGGTTTTCAGAAAATTCACTTCCAAGCTAACCAATCTCTAGCCAGATCTTTGCTAACTCTTCTTTCTCTCAAATCCATCTTTATCACTTCTTCCCATGTTTTCTTTGGCC
>JAOBBB020368511.1:0-10110 GCA_025331005.2 Zoanthus gigantus
CATCTCTAGGCATTCCCCTATCCAGCTATGTGGCACCATATCATAAGCCTTGCTGTAATCTATCCAGGCCATTGCTAGATTCGTGTGTCTCCTTCTACAATCTTTAAGGATTGCCTTATCAATTAGCAACTGATCCTTAGTCCCCCTACTTCTCCTCCTACACCCCTTCTGCTCCTCAGGTAGAATCTCCTCCAAATGTTTGTACATTGCCTCAGCAATGACACCTGTCATAAGCTTCCACATCAGGGGGAGACAAGAAATGGGTCTAAAATTGTCAACCGCATTTCCTTTACTGCGGTCCTTCAAACACAAGATCGTTCTCCCAAAGTTAAGCCATTCTGGTAGCTCCTCTTCTCTGTTCAAGATACTATTTAACTGCTCAGCAATTCTGCCATGAATTCCTCTCAGTTTTTTCAACCAAAAACCCTGTACCCCATCCCTGCCAGCAGCCTTATTATTATTATTATTATTATTATTATTATTATTATGAAAACGAACTTGCAGACCAATCAAAATGCACGTACTATCTATATTATTTTATAAAACCTATTGCTCATTTTACAAGTTTCTTAGCCACTTGCTTGTATAAATTAAACAGGATTTTTGGCTGCGATTAGAACGCAAACCGAAATTTTAACACTGAATAGGTGATCTGTTTCATCTTTAGCTCAAATTTTAGGTTATGATGTTTATTTCATGGGTCATTTACCTGTTACACTCTGTTAGCCGGATGTGGATTATAACATTTTCTTTTATGTCATTTCATGTCTTGTCTTGTCATGTCATTTTGTGTCGTGTGGTATCATATGTCACGCTAAGTCAGTCACGGTTATGTTATGACATATTTTAAGTCATATAAATGCTATTTATTCGGGGAAAATAAGACGCGGCTTAGCGAAGACGCATCTTAAATAGGACGCGAACTGTACCATTTATGCGTTCGTGGCCTACATAAAGACGCGAACATCTCATATAAATGGTTCGAGTTTTATTTTTGACACCAGCACACTTATACTTCAAGTCCTGTTTAGGACACGTACTAACTAAGAAGATCTAAAGCTCTGTTCCAAGATAAGAAGCGTCTTATGTAAGTCGCGTCTAAAATATAAATACGAAGCGAACGCTTGTTTTTTACCATTTACACGAGCAGTTTGAGTCTTATTTAAGACGGATCTTACATAAGCTCGTCTTATTTTCTTCCGAATAAATGACTCTATTGTGTTGTGCCATGTCTTAATCATGTAACACCATGTAGCGTTATAGCAAGATAAACTAGTAAACTAGTTCATTTTGCTGGCATATCTTTGTACGTCCTGTAATGATAAGTTTCGTCACGTCATGTTAATAAAATCAAGAAATAAAGGATGTACGGCCGCAAAGACTGGGCAGGCGCAAGGATTTCTGGGTTGGCGCATTATACAATAAGACTGGAGAAGGGATGGAGTCTGTTTGTACCTCAACCTCGTTTTAATGTTGAGACCGTTCAAAACGTTTACAGTATGTATATATATATATATATAAGTTGCACGTTTTTAACATACCGAACAAGATCCATTGTAAATAGTAATATGAATATATAATTAATTTAGGTTATATATATATATATTAAGATACCTAGGCGCTAGCTTGCTGTAGTTGCATGATTTTTAACTTTTTTAATTTTATCTTTTTATATACTTTTATTAACTTTTATTGATGTGAATCTGAAGAAGGCCGAAGGCCGAAACGTTTTTATTAAAGTTGGATGGACAGAAGTTGCCTGCTTCTCTTTTTGTGGATTCTGATTATATATATATATATATATATACCAAACATTCAACAAAGAGATTGAGTGAAAATGTGATTCTATCAGGAATTGAACGTGGGTCTCCAGATTACATGTTTGGAACCTTACCCCACTGGGCCATAGAATCATCTACTAACGTGATGATATTAGCCTTGGAGATAGATTAGTTGCCGGAGAAGTCATAAGACCATCATATTTTCAGCTGACAGGATCATATTTTCTCTCAACCTCTTTGTTAACTGTTTTTGTTCCCAATTATTCTATAATAGTTAAACTAAGGCTAATTTCATCATGTTAATAAATAATTCCAAACATGTAATCTGGAGACCCAGGTTCAATTCCTGATAGAATCATATTTTTACTCGATCTCTATTATTCTATAATAATAATAATAATAATAATAATAATAATGTGTGTATGTATATATATATATATATATTTCATCCTATAAGGACAAAACAGTACTGTCTGCAGATTGAGAGTATATATATATATATAAAAAATAATAATATATTATATCTTGTATTTTCCACAGGTGACATAACTCCAAAGGGATTTGAAAAGAAAAAATCCAAGTTACTTGCTCCTTATGTTCAAAGAGGTCAGTAAAACTGTTTGCAGTTAGTTTTTGATGCTGAACTTTCATTTTGGGTTATTCATTTTACCTCTAACAATTTACTAGCAATATTCTCCCCAGGCCGTGGTGCCTGTATTGCACTGCCATTCTGTAATTTCTGAGTGCTGCTCTGCTCTTTGCCCAAGTATGAATAATTATAGTTAAATATATATCAAAGTTCTATCAAGGAAATTTAAAAAACAAGCTTGAAATTGGCTAGACTTGTGTCTTTTTTGCAAACATCCATCATTTTGAATTTCATGCCTAGTCATCTTCATTTGTGATTGCAAATTCAACATGGCGAGGGCATGCAGTGTGCTCATTGTTCAAAATTACGTTGGACACTAACTTGGTAACTGCTAATTTTGAATGAAGATCAATCAAAATGTTCTTCTCTAAGAAAGGAAAAGGAAATTTAGCGTGAGTTGAAAGCAAATCTAGAGAAGAAAAAACTTAATCCATGAGGCTAAATGACAACTGTGTTTGAAAGTGTCAAGATATTTCACATTTTGGTCAGTTGATCTCAGAATTTCAAGGTGAAACTTAAGATATTCATTGCATTCTATGTTTCATTTCTTTATTTATGAAGAAGGCTTCCTCCATCTTTGAAAAAGAAAAAAATAATTAATATAGTTGTTTGGAATAAAAAAAGCAAACAAGCTGTTTTTATAGCAAGAATAATCAAGAATGGCACTTCTGAAAAATTGGAGTTGTTACAGAAGCTGTTCTTTTCTTTTTATTAGTGATAGATGTTGTTCCTATTTTCACTGAAAGTACCAATGATATTTACCTTTGTATAATGCATACTTTTTTCCATGAAATAGCTGTTCATATTTGCATTGTGTATTGTACATGGATTTCATTGTTTGGCCAGCCATGTTCCATTAGCATAATGGTCATATCATAATCACTGGTGTCAATGTTTCCTAAAAAGGAACAGTCTTTCACTTCGATAAAAAATCACCTTAGCACTATTTCTCCAGGGTCCCAGATTCGCAGTCGTCCGGTCGCCCGAGACGACCATAAATTTGCTCGGATGACCATGAAACGTTGATTGGTCGTCCGGCCTGACGACTTGAAAATACTCCAAAATGTAGACCAAATCAAAGTTTCTGATTCTCCCAACAAACTTTAAAAAATTTTTCTACATGCAATTCTAGTTTCTGTACTAAACATGACGCCAAACGGTAGTCGTTTTTCATCTCCATCTCGCAATAAAAATCTTGGCAGCCATTTTCGAAAAAGTTAGTAAGAGACTGCTGTTCATCATGGGTCCACTCGTCATCATGTAACTTGATTACAACATAGTTAAAATAAGTCAACACCCCTCTTGCGTTCAACTGTGTTGAATATAAGAAATTTGAATTAAATGAAGAAATTTGGCTGGGCACGTAATATTTTGGCCAGGCAAGTATAAAATTTGATGTACTTGCCCGGCCGGCAACCATGTAAAATGACGAACCTGGGACCCTGTTTCTCCCTGCCAATTCTGAGAAGAAAAGCATCAGATTCTATAGTTTCATCATCAGTCACCATAACAAACACAGCTAACCACTGCATCTCATTGTGAACATGGATGAAACACCACTCATTTTTGACATGCCACCGATTCACACAATCAACAGTACAGGCGAGAAAACTGTCAAAATCCTCGCCATAGGAAACAAAAAAAATTGGAGTGAGAATTGTGTTGGCATGCTGTGGTGATGGTACAAAGCTATAGTAAAGCCAGTGGTCATCTTGAAGTGGAAAAATGTTCCAAAAATCAATGACAAGCACGTGGTTGTTGTTTCAGCAAGGAATTAGGATGGATGAATGCATAACAAGTAAAAGCTTGGATTGAAAAAGCTTGACATGCTCAATTTGGTGGCCTGTGGAAAAGGAGAAGCTTGTTTGTTTATGATGGTTTCAAAGCACTTGTGACTGATTATGTGAAACATGAAAACACTGATCTAGCTGGGATTTATGTATTACTTTCAGTTCGTAGTTTAGTTCCAAATACACCCACTGACTGGTAATATAATGAACTCAAAATTGTTCTTCATTCACTCTGTTTGCTTCGCTTTGCATTGTGCATTATTCAAATTTCTCGTTCATTATATTGCCAGTGCGTGGGTGTATTTGTAAACAAATTACTCACATCCAGTAATTAACCCTTAATTAAACAGATGTGTCACCTAGCAGTCCTTTGCTTCCCATGGAACATCTACCAAGTGCAGGTATGAGTTTTCTCTTTTCTTAATCAGAATATGTTTACATAATTATGTAAAGTAATGAAAATTATCTTTGTTACAGTTAAACATACTGCTTTTTATCATCATTAATATAATTGTAAATCAAAGGGGAATTCACATGATTGAAATTGGCATTGAGATCCATTAGATACAGAGCTGAGTTTGTAATATTTCATTTATAATCTTGTGTCAGAAAGTGAACAAGTTTGTGTCTTGTAACCTACAATACAGTTAACATATTAGAATAATAATGCAAGTGTTTACATTTTTCTTTTAGATTTTTAGTCCAACAAAATGCTTGTATTACTTTTTGGCTGGCATGCATATTTCTTCTTTGGGTCAAAACAAAAGTTAAACTGTTTTGATCAAATGTAAAATGAAATTAAGGGGGTTTCATCATTATTCTTGTTTAATGTCCACACTCTCCCATCTAGGATGGGTCGTGACTGCCCTCCACATCTGTTGATCCTGCTTCACATGCTCTTCCATTCGCAGCGAGTCCATTTCTTCCATCACATAATTAGTCCCCTTTTTTTAAGCCTTGATGGCCATCCCCAACTCTCACCTCCTCCAACACACCCCCTCTGCCCTTTTTACACCTCCAAACCATCTCAGTCTTCTCTGCCTCAACTTAATAGAAAGGTCATCAACTCCACACATCTCTGCCACCTCGCTGTTAGACCTCCTGTCCTGCCACCTCATTCCTGCTATGTATCTCAGTATCCTGTAATCACATCTTTGTAGAAAATCCAACAATGGTTGTCAATGTTTCTGCTCCATACAGTGGAGCAGATCTCATGCAAGCTTCATTTACTCTTCCCCTAGTCATCAGTCCTATTTTGTGCTTCACCAATGAACTGGCTATCGCCATCTTCTCCATGTAGCTGTTACTCTCGCTCACACTTCTCTCTCCACTCCTGTTTCACAGTCCAGCACATTTCCCAGGTAGCAAAGCTGTTCCACTTCCTCCAACATGCCTCCATTTGCTACAAACCCAGGACCCTTGTCATTACCATTGTCATCACCACCCTCCCCTTCTCTTGCACATCTTGGACATGTACAAAGTTCTGCACCCCTCACAGATTTCTCAAACCCGAGCATGGTTTGTGACACCACATTCAGCACAAAGCACAGAGTTTGCTCCCACCCCTCTCTAGCCTGAATCCTTTCTCTTGCCCTATTTCCAGTCACCATTTATTTTGTCTTTTTCATATTTATTTTCAATCCCCTCAGCTCCATCCCTTCCTTCCACCTTTAAACATGTTAGACACTTCTTCCTTTGATTCTGCTGTCAATAACTAGTCCATCAACATAAGCAGCTCCCATGGACCATCTCCTTGCCAACTTAGTATACTCCTCCATTACTGTGATAAAGAGTAGTGGGGTAAGAGCTGATCCCTGGTGTACTCTCACTCTTATTTCAAAAGCCTGTGATGTTCCTGCTACTGTTTCCTCCCTTGATCTTGATTTCACATACAGAGACATGACTGCAGTCACAAGCCTTTCTGGAAATTTTGTCTCCTTAGTGCCCATTTAGTTGCTTTCCTTGGCACTCGGTCAAATTGCTTTTCCAGGGCCACAAAGACATGATACAGTGAGTTTGTTCTTCTTTTCACTGAACTTTTCTTGTAATTGCAACCTTTCTTGTAATTGTGGTTTCAACAAGTGAAACATTTCAAACAGACTTGAAATTTGACAACATTTTTTAAAGCTTACAGTAAATGTGACTCTTGTCTGATTTCGGTGTAAGTCTAAAAAGATGTTGGCAGTCTTTTCAAAAAGATGGTAACCATCTTGTTTTTGTTGTCTTTTTGGCATCTTTTAGGCATTTTCGAGGCATCTTTTATGATAGTGTCTTGTTTAAAACAAAGAATTTCAATTTTCATTACGAAGAACTTAGTGTCTCTTCCATCTTTTTCACTTTTGGAAGACAAAGGGTATCATTGTTGTTTTGTATTCGACTGTAACACCATTTTTATTGCTTTTGAAATGAATTAGTGTAGATTTTAGCTTGATGTCACTCTTCTTCTGACATCTTCATTAGTAATTCTGTCCTGCCATCTTACTCTTGACATCACCAAGATAACGAAAGGTGTCTGGTATAGACTATCCTCTCCCACTTCCAATTGCCTTGGCAGTACCACAACTCCCCTCACACACATTTAACATCTAAAGTTATCTCCTGATCATCTCAGATTTCTGAGCTCCAAACATCTCTGGTGGCACCACTTTTCACAACATTGACACCATATTGAGGTTGCTCCAACTCCTTTGCTACAAACCCCACATGGATAACTTCCCCTTTGTGGCCTAACAGCTCATTCTCTACCCATCACCATCAATTTGGTCTTATTTCTGTTTTCCTTTAATACCCAAGTTTCTATCTCTGTTTTTCATTGACCAAATTTCCTAACTGCTTCATCTTCTGATTCAGCTGTTATCACTAGGTCATCGGCGTACAGCAAGTCCCATAATCCTTCACCTCTTGCATCTCTGGTTACCTCCTGCATTACCACCACAAATAGCAGGGGACTCAGTGCTGACCCTTGATGTACTAACACTCCTATCCTAAATGCATCTGAAGTACCTGCTAGAGTCCTGATCCTTGACCTTGCATTGTTATGTAAGGCCATAACAAGTGCTATGAGATGCTCAGGCACTTTTTGATGTTTCAAGGCCCATTGAATTACTTCCCTAGGCACATGATCAAAAGCCTTTTCTAAATCAACAAGACAAGGAAATGCTCTTTCTTCCTTGCTCCAAATTTTTCTTGCAACTGTTGTAATGCAAAAATTGCATCTACCATTGACTTACCTGACTGGAATCCAAATTGTTTCTCGTCAATCTTCACAATATCCTTAAGCCTCTTCTCTAGGGTTTTCTGATACACCTTCATATCTTGTTCCAGAAGTCGCACTTTTCTATGTTTGTCCACCATTAGGACATCTCCCTTACATTTATATACCAGTAAGGTATAACTCTTGGCCAAATCAGCCAAACCTAGTGATTTATTCAGTTTTTTGAATACTTCGAACAGCCAATGGAAATTTTCTAACAGTTTCTCAAACCTTTCTAAGCTGATTCAGAACTGTTTTAACGCTTACCAAGTGGGTTGCTATTCAGTCTCTAATGTGAAAGCACTGATGTAAGAAACCCCATGGAAGATCACATTTTACAAACCATGAACTGAATATTTTATGCTTTTATTTGAATATAAGTTTGACTTATCACATAAATTATATAGTATCTCATCTTTTTGTTCTGCACAACATAATTTGCTTAGATTGATATTCTCCTGGCTTTATACAAAACATGCGCTTATTTACTGCACTTATTTGTTCTGTTTTATAGTCATGGCATGTGAGCAATATCTGATATGATCCTAGTAATATATTTCATATATTTTTGAATAAAATTCAGTGAGTTATTTCAGTTTCTTTGTGGTCTTACATTATTTTTTTTTTAAAAAGACTTAATATCCTGTTCTTTCACAGCAAAACGAGCAGAAGCAGTCCAGGCAGCACTTGCTAGAAGATCTAATGGGCAAGATGGAGGTAACTTGCCTACACCAATTAAGAGACAATCACTTAAAGAGAAACGGCAGCCTGTCCAAAATGGTACCAGAGTGCTAGGTCCACAAGTGCTACCACCAGGTTGGTTTATAGAAGACTGTCTTAATTGAATTGATTTTTAAAGCCTTGAAAAACCTTGACAGTAGATTCAGATCTATCAAAGGACTTGAAAGAATTATTTATGATAATTGAAATTTAATGAGAGTCAATTATTATTATTTACTGCAGGTTGTCCAATGTCTTTGGTTCTAATGCAAAATTCAGAAAACAGGGGCATAGCCAGGGGTTCCAGGGGTCCCCCTCACACCTTGATCCTTCACTGTGTCAATTTTTAGAGCGTTTTCACTGTGATACTTATCATTGACCAAAAACCTTTTGGTAATTTAGAACCCCCTCCCTCTTAAAAACGCTGGCTATACTCCCCTGGAAAACCAGATTCACTTTAATCATTTATTTTTTCTACTGTGATTCTTTTTTACTCTATTGGAAAAATGAGAGTTCAGTATTAGGGACAGTGCTTTCAAGTGCAAGGCAAATAAATTAAAAAATGTGTTTTTAGTATTTAAAGTTTTTCTTTGAAATTGTTGAATGAATGTGTGACTCCTGCTGTCAAACATTTTAGAGTAGCAGTAGAACATTGTACATGACTACATGTGTTATCTTTATTTTAATAACTTTCACGTAGTCCAAACACTCCTTGAATTTTGTTGCTAAGTGTCGTGTAAATAAATAAAATTGAGCTTTGACAGCACACGGTGCATGACAGTGCATATCAACAGAAAATATATGTTGTTCATGAAAAAATTTAAGCAATGTCGATTTAGAATACCTGAAAAAGAAATGAATGAGTTATTGTTATGGTAACAATTTATCTATAAAATACTTTGAAACAACTTTTATATAATAGTGGTTTAGTCAAAACTTTTAACATGCAGTTTATATTTTTACCAAAACAGCAACATCTAGGAGTACTGTTAGCAACCTTCCAATGGCTAACTATACACCTCCTGGCTCAATAGCACGGGAAACTTCTACACAGGCATTTTCAGAAGACTCCTCTTTTCCTCCTCCTCCTCCAGAAGTTCAAGACCCACAGCGAAATAGTAGTTATGATAGTTACTCTGGTGTGTCACCTTATCCTGATGTTACACCACAGAACTCCCATAGATCTTCAGATGACGACAGAATTAGAAGAGGACCCAGTCGAATTAACCATGTCCCATCTTTAAGAATGACTGATGATGACAACCAATCATCAGGTTAGTTACTCTATTATTAGTTTTAAGTTCTAAGTTCTTCTGCCAGATTAGTTTGTTTTCAACTTGGGAAAAAGGTTGTTACAGAATACTTACTCAGAGTGCTTCAAGGGTCGGGGCACGCTGCATTTTATTTGTGTAAAGGAGAATTTGGAATCCTGTCCAATGCTGGCAAAATCCTGCCAAAATACTGCCCTGTGCTGCCTCAGTCCTGCTCCCTTCTGTGTAAATCCTGCTTTAAATGCTGCCCAGAATGCCTTGATTGGTTTCGTTTGAGAAAGTTTGTAAGGCAGCTTTGTCTGAATCAGGTATCTCAATTATTGTAATTATGAATAAAGCTGATCTGATCTGATCTGATATTTATTTACAGAAATATATATACCACTGACCTGCAAATCTAATCGAGTCAGGCCAGTAGTTTACAATTAATGTAACACAGCATACAAAATATTAATGATGAAGTGAAATATGAAAAATTATAAATAATAACAAAATAAATAATAAATGTATGTAAACGTAAATGCGGTAGATATTGCTGAAAAAGAACAGTTATTTATAGAGTTATGAAAATTATTAATTATCAGTGAAGAGGCATAGGAAGAAAAAAAAACGACCGTTATGGGAATAGAGGAAATATAGCACATAA
>JAOBBB020368522.1:0-10110 GCA_025331005.2 Zoanthus gigantus
TTTATGTTAAATCAGTCAACTTTTATCAGATTTTTTTGAGAGGAAATGCGACAAAATAATTGAAGAGGGAAGGGGGGAGGTCGAGATTTAGACGAATTAATCATGAATAAAAGAAAACAAACTCCGTATACCTTTCAAATCACGAGGTATTAAATATTTCAAATTTTAATTTTTGCTACTTATATAGAGTAAAACTTAAATCTGCGCGTTAGATTTAGAAAACCCTGTCAAACATATAAGGAAGTGTCTAAATGACCGGCAGCCGGTCACGCAATTCTAAATACTAAAGAGCCGGCTGTTCTTTTTTTCCCCGGTCATTTAGACACTTAATTCCAACATATACTGAATACGACAGACTACGTTACAGTAAAAAACATCAATGCGTTTGGTCATTTCTACCCCTAGCTTTATAGAACCTTAATGTACTATTCGCCGTTAATTCAGAGACTACTTTCCTTCGGTTACAACATTGCAGAATAATAAATTTGTTGGGCATATACCTCGAGTCTTGTCTTCGATTCACTTAGAGGACCGCGTAGAGCTAACAGTCGGTGATTTGTGGGTGTTCTTTGAATGCGAAATGAAAAGCAACTTTTTGCAATGAGTTTTTTGTGATAATCTGATTATCAAATCAAGTACGTAATCTTATTATAGGCCAAGATGAGTGTAGCTATTTTTTCACTTCACTGGGCTGTCAGCCCCTCCCTTCGCTCTTATACAAAAGAAATAAATGCTCGATCAACTCAAGACCTATATATACTTTTTATGTCTCATTAAGGATTTCAATCTGATTACATTCTGAAATTTGTTGTCAGACGTTTATGAAAACAGAAGAAAAAATGGCTTCATGCACATGCTGTTTCTACAAATTCATGAAAAATAACCAAGGCCCTTTTATGAGTTGAGTGCCACACGCAGCCGGTGCTTATCTCCAGTTTCCGTAGTGTTAAGCGGATGAGAGTCTTTGACTCCCTTCCCGGAAGTGACACTAATCCATCGCAGGTTAGTTAGGTTAGTTTTACTTACCCCACAGGGATGGAAAACTGGATCAGTTTTGGATAAAATTAAGGTCACACAACTGGATGTTTATATCTCGGCAGAGATCTTACCAACTGCACTAGCTACGCCTGCGTGTGAATTTTTGAAGAATGAACTAAAAAATTAAATGCTTTGCAGTCCATATTGATTTTCGACCACCTAGTGTCCTGGATCTAATTATTAAAACTTGGTTGAAACATTTTGATAATTTCCCTAACGGCGTAAGTAGTAAAGTTTGATGTTTCGAATGTGAGCCCATGTATATGAGTTGCACTGACGAAGCCGGCCAACGCTCGAAAACGTCTATTCTATTCACGGTGATGATTAAAGCATTTCAACCTCTTTTGTTTTTAGACTGTGCGCTGTACCAGTATAGAAATATTATCTTGTGCATGCGCCAAGTTCTTGTCAAATAGACTGCGTACTTTCTAAAGCAAGTTTTGCAACCTTACATTTTTCGAGCTAAACGGATCTTCTTGACGCCGATTTTCAACTTAAGAACCAATCAGTGTGTAGCTCTCGTCTTACGAGGCCGGGATAAATAAACATTTCGGTCCTTTCCTAATATAGAAATCAAAGCCATATTTAGTAATATGAAAGTCAAAACAAAACCGAGTTTAAATTCAAATGGCTTCTGATGTTCAACTTTTCATTTTTCCTTTTCTCCAATGCGACTTTAACTAAATTGCGGGATAACACGTGATCACTTGAAATATTTGACCATAGCCGTAACGAAAGCGCAAAACAAACTTTTCGAGCGCCATCCCTTTGCCAGAGCAACGCTTGAAATGATAAGGGTAGCTTTGTGTTTTCCTTATATACGGCCGGCCATGAATAAACTATTCAACTTAGATTTGATTTAACATGTTTTGCTTGCCCGTCGATGCGGTTATTTTAAAAGAGTTATTTAAAGAAAATATTTAACAAACATGAATAACACTGTTGGCTTGAAAAAAAGAAACTACTTGTCAGCCTTGCTTTTGAGGCAGCTGTTCATGGCTGCCTCCAAAATTTATATTTTACATTAAAAAGTATATAACCGGGATTGCAGTCTCTACCGATGGCCATTCAGTATATTGGATACGAGATAACATACGTCTTGGCAGGACTTCTAATTATTTCTTACTTTATACACTTCTAGAAACAAGCAGAGATTGCGCAGAGGAGTTAAAGCTGTCAAAAATGAGGGGAATATTTTCCCCTTTTGTGACTTTAGTATAGGTAATTATACAACTCTTCTCGTTCAATTAGGAATTAATTGCACGTAGGCTGAGTGCAATTTGAGCTTTTTCTGAAAAACTCACGAGTAAAATTAATTCCAAATTGAACGAGAAAAGTCGTATGATTACTTAATAATCAAAAGAAGAGCAAAATCAATTAAATTGGCAATTAAACAAGTATAGATAGCACAAACGTGCTAGTAGCTAACTTGACGCAACTATGTTGGGTACGTTGGTACGGTAGGGGGCCTTATCCCTTTAAACTACCATAAAAAATGGTGAGCCTGATTGCTAGCAGCCATGGATAGCTGTTTCATGCTATGCAATACTGATGAGGCTTAAAAAGGCTGAAACAGCTGTCCATGGCTGCTAGCAATCAGGCTCACTATTTCTATGGTAGTTTAAAGGGGTAAAGCCCGCTATCAACGTGGCCATAGTGCCCAATATAGTGGCTTCAAGTTAGCTACTAGCACGTTTGTGCTATCTATACTCGAGCTCATCTTTATAGCCACATCCCACAAGCATTGCGCTTTTCTATCAGTACTGGCTATTAAACGCATCAGAGTGCCATTTCCAATGACCTGTTCTCTCGGTTGTAGCTTCATAGCACCGTTGATTAAAACACTGCACCGGTATCACAGAGATCACAGGTTTGAAACTCGTTAAGGCCTGGAAAGTTTGTTTTTTTCAGATTTCTCTTGCACAATTGCTTAAACTGCGTTCATAACCGCCACAATCTTTTATAACGTCATTGTTTACACCGCGGTACAAACTCAGTCTCAATAATCGTAACTGAGACGATCGTTTATAAGGTCATTGTTTACACCATGGTACACTGAGCTAAACATCATTACACAAACACAAAATTAGACATTTTACTGCATGTGGTCATGTTCTTAGGGAGAATAAGGCACCTATGTTTAAATTATCAGGAAAAACTTGAACTACAATTTGAGAATCGCTTAAAAGCTTAATCCCAATAAAAGTCAAAGATAAGCAGATAAATGAAACACACTCAATATTACTATATGTAAGTTTACCACCTGTGCTAAAGATTTTAACATGAATTGTGGCAGACAGGAAGTTGTAAAAACTTGAACGTTTCAGTGCGGACCAAAGAAACCTCCCCGAAGTTTTGCGGTTTTCACGAGAAGATTTTTCTCCCGCCCTCATCACTCGAGAACAGCTGTTAACACGGAGTAAAGCTCCGCCCATAGGTTGTTATCAGCTTTTATTGCCTAAGGTGAGAACAATATAATTAACAGATTGCTCCATTGTTGAAACTATTGTAGAAAAACGGCCACAATTTAAGATAATTTGGGACCAAATTATTATTAGGTAATCGCTAATGTTTCCTTTCTTCTGGGTTTTTGCTTTAAAACGTGAAAAACTGACAATGGCAATAAACAAATTTTCGTGATCAGATTCATGCCTTGATTGCGCTTTGGTTACAGAAAGAGCTAGTTAGAGCGTTTCTCTACCATAAGGAAATTGTTAAAGTAATGTAAAATGCTGAGAATTCCTTCAACGTTTTTTATTACTTCTGTGTCTTTTATCACCAGTTTATAAAAGTAAAGACTTGTTTACAACTTTAGAAGTAAAAAGCAAAACTGGGCCGGAATGTCACCGAGGTTTTTCTTCACATGGAAAAACGGTTACCTACAGTAAAATTAGGAAATCATATCAGTTAATTATGATGCTTGAAAACCTTTCAACAAAAACCTTTGTCAGATTCTCAAACAGTTACTATAAAGCTTTTTTAATGGATTTTCGTTTCATCTGAGAGGATATAGGTAACCTCAAATCACAATTAAAACAGAACGGACTGACAACACTTTAATAGTACTGACTGAATTGGTTTGCTATGAGCTGTGTTTTAAATTTTAGGTTTTTACTGGACAGAGAAAAACGAAGAAAGCTGTTGTGTGTCTGCTTAATTAAAGCCAGATTGCAGCCTAAAAGTTGAAGCTCGTTAAGCCTAGGGAAATGCTATGTTTTGGTCAACAACAAAAAAACACTTTTTACAAAAATGTCGTTGCAGCGCTTAACAAAATTATTGCTTTTAACGGAAAAGCGGTCACTTAAAATCTATAAAGGTCTAGCTATTTAATAAGACCAATTTTTTTCTGCTTATTTCAGGTTAAAACAAATGGTTTTACAAAACTAACCAACGCAAACTTTTTACCAAAATAAAAATTCTACACAAATTTTGTTTCAAGTAGTTTAGGAATTTCTAAGCCATTTCTTTTTGCCCTTCTGGCAAAAAACAAACACTTAAAGCCCCAGCAGGGGGTATGAGAGTCGTTCATGTTGTAAATACCAAATTCTCACGCAAAATTTTGTTGGCAGAGAAAGAACTCGTTTATGGTCCGACAAATTAGAAACCTTTAGTTCAAAGTGTCTGTTAGTGCTTTCGTAGCGGTCGTATTCAAGTGGAGGTTTGACATTTCAAGTCACTAACAAAAACCCAAGATATATGGGCATGTAATGATTATTTCTTGTTTTTTTTTCCAGGGTCAGGTTTAGACTTAATGGTGACATGTGACACTAGGTTACAGGCGAAAAACTGTGTATCAGTTTTCAAGCTAAAACCTTTCTCCACCAACGGATTAACCTAGAAAACCATTTTCTGATTGACTTTTGTTTTTCTCGGAAGAAGTGAAAGCAAGATAAACTAAATTTTGATTTACGTAACTTCATGCCGGCTAAATTTTTAAATACAACTTTCTTTTTCACTGTAACTTGTTCAAAATCGATTAAACTAGCTAATAACTTGGTAATGAATAGTTTAATAATTAACAAATAGAATTCAACTAAATTATAGCTCATTACATTTAACAAGTTACTTAAAGTACATGGGTTTTTAAAGAAGATTGTCCAATCGAGGGACAACTCTCCCAAACAACGAAAAAAATGTAACTCGAAAATTTTGCGACCTTTGTCATTTTCTATTTATGTCATGCGCATAGCTTGTACGTATGCATTGAATGTAGGCCTCTCGAAAAATCAGCTGCGAGTCAGGAAATGTCAAATTAACACATAAAACCTGTAAGAAAATATAATAATCTGTCAACAACAAACGATATATGTCTTGATATAATAATGTACCTCTTGAAAACGACACTCGAAGCTATATCAGTTATCAACAGCACAAATCATTTACTATAAAGTTTTTCTTTTTATGAGTAAACAAGCGGCAGTCGTTGAGCTTAGCCTTAGTACAAAACATTTATGGTGTCTGTATGATGAATGGTTGTAAGAACTTTGAGTTTGACTGAGAAACCCCAAAATTTAAGACTGATGCAAACGCAAAGAACATTTACTTTACACTGATAATAATTTATTGTTAAAATGCAAAATATAAGCAAAATATAAGCAAAACAAGAGAAACGTACATCATAGCGTTCTCGCAAGGGTCCTGAATGTTGATACACAATATGGGTTATGTAATGATATTTTTACACATTTTGAGAAAACACTAAATTATTGTATTTTGGTCGCAGTGGGAGCACTGAACTTCTTCTTTCTTTGTACAGCAAACAAACTAAAGTGTATGTTACCACTTCCTTAGACTAAGAACATTTAAAATTGATATCTTCTAAATCTGTAAGGAGGACAACCGCCATTTTCAATCATGGGGAAAAAAGATGGTTTGAGTTAATAAAGGAAATACCAATTTATCATTTTAAAAACTGTTTTACTTTTGACGACTATAAACTCAAACTTCTAAAATATTTTACTACAAAAATTACATAAACACTGTTGTTTGAACTGTAAAATTCTATTATATTTAGTATTTGTGTTGCAAAGCATAATTTTAGATTAACTAGCGTTAGTTTTGTAGGTTACAATCTTCCAAAATCATTAATATAGCAAGTGTTTTTAGCTCAAATACATATCAAATTCATTTCTGTCTAAATCGTCACATAAAAGATCTGAAAGTTGTTCAAACATGTGTCCTCGTTCATCTTGCCTTATTTTAGGATGTTCAATAATTTTACAGGTATTTCCCATTCCCTCGTAAGGGGCTTTTGATGGGTACGAAGCGAGACGACAATAGTTTTGTGTTTGCATAGTTGGAGTATTTTGGTAAGCTCTCTCTCCGTGATATGAAAAATTATTGGGACGCGGTCTTTCTCGTACAGTTTGCGCGAGAAAATTTTTTTCCGACCTCTCAAGACTGCAGCTGCTATATGCCGAGCTGTGAGCCGAAACAACGACTGTCGAATCTTGACGCAATGAGGAGTCTTCACGATTCGTTGATGGCCCAGATGAAAAACGACAACTTGAGTTCGGCGGTGGAGAAAAATGCGCCTGGCTTTGGTATAATTGGGGGGTATAGTTTTCGCTTTCAGAATAAACGGGCCTCAGACACTCATATGGTTGAAACCTGGAATCAGGAGGATTTGGGTAGGATAAAGGCTGATTGAAAAGCGGTTCGTTCTCTGAGGAATTGTAAAAGGAAGAAGCACTGTACCGATCGCGTGAACTTAAATTATTGTCAGCTGTCGAGCTTGACTCTGGTGTAGGTGGAAAATAGAAAACTTCTTGTGTGATCGGTGAACCGTTTTGTCCCACGAAACTTGGTCCGACGTAGTTCGAAGGCATTCTTTGATTGAAGCGTCTTTCCCGTGTTCTTCTGCGTGGTGTATACCTGTAGTTAGGGTACTTTTTCATGTGAATTATTCGCAATCTCTCGGCTTTTTCGACAAAGGGTCGCTTGTCTTTGGTCGTCAACTCATTCCACGCTTTTCCAAGCATTTTACTGATCTCGGCATTGTGGAGTTTGGGATTCTCCTCCGCAAACTTACGACGCATAACCTTTGCCCAAATCATAAAGGAGTTCATTGGTCTCTTCACATGTACATCGTCTTCGTCCTCATACTGAGATTGATAAACTCTCATATTTACTTGCATTTGGGGCCATTGGCATTCAACTTGCTCGGGCTCACCGTACCACATTTCCTGGGAATTTCGTCAATCTTCTTGTATAATCTCTGTAAAGCTAAGCGTTTGAACACTTAGGCTCAGGCTTGTATAACGTTAGAGTAAGATTGCCTTGGATAAATTTATGTATGTTATCTAATCGCTCTGTTTACACCCAGGGGGTCAGAGTGGAACGCGACGCCATCTAAAAACAGCCTGAGCCGCAATAACATATTGTCAGCAGTTTTTCCCTGGATTAAAATTTTAAACTAGTGCAATCGCTTAGCCTCATAAAAAACGAACAATTATTTACTTGTAAGTAGTTAAAAAATTGCATCTGTTTATCTCAGAACTTGGCAAACTCTTTTTTTTGTTCTCAATTGTTGATTTTAGAAATAAGCCAAAGTAGTTTTATGGTTGAGCTGAAATGAAAACCCGACGCAATTCGCGTGATTGCATACCCCGCAAGGGTATTTTACCGCCTTTGCTGATTGCCATAAACAGGAAATACGGTTTCCGATCTTGGTCCACAAGCCTTGCTTCATATTCGTAAGCACTATACCGGTATTCAGTTTGAAAAGCGTGCTTCTTTAACTTGTTTTTTCCGCCGGTTATAGCTTTTAGGTGGCTATTTTAGATCCGGGGAAAGAATAAAGTGTTATCTTTTACCTTGCCGCAAAAATAAGTGCGTGGCTTGGTGGTTTGAATAAAATTCTTTCTTTAATTCGAAACAGCACACTGCAATCAACTTGACAGAGTGACGAGGGTCAATTTTGCGCATGTTAGTACCAATTTACATGTTCGACAATCAGTAATCCTTTTACATGCTACCAATTTCATTTAGTTAACTCCTTGTTGACTATATGTCGACAATTACTTTAGCTTAACCGCGCCTCTTGGTATCTATGGGCAGAGAATTGATACTTTTATACGAACAATTAAGTAATTTATTGTACAGTTGTTTCTGATCACTTTTGCTTAAAATCTGCAATAAGCTTGGTAATATCTGATGATTGATTGCTGAAATCACATCTGGTTTAGTAAATAATGAAATAGAAAAATGGTCGCTTACTCTGATGTCTCAGCGAGATTGGTTATTTCTGCTTGAGATGTGGGGTTTACCGTTAGAATAAGTGTTTAATGAGATCTTAATAAAAAATTACTATCTTGGACTTAATCCTCGCTCTATCGCTATTACTTCGGGCGCTCTCGGGTGTCATATAAGAGGAAGGAAATAAGAACTCCTACAGAGTCTATACCAAATCTCTTTGTTGTCCAGAAAAATATAAAGAATCTTTGGATAAAAAACATCATGAAATGTTTACTGAAACTGCATGAGTTACTTGGATTTTGAGAGCTTTTCGGAAAACCGAAAACGGAAGACTCATCTCAAGTAGGTGATGTGTTATCACTTCAAAGTAAAATAATCCCTTGGAAAAAGGCGAGTAAAATGCTTTTAACCAATCACCTGTCTAGCTTGTGTAAATTTTTGACGTTACAAACTTGGCAACGCACGTTTCCCGCCTTTTTTAACATAGAAGCAAGTGTTTCAACTAACAGTTTTGTTTGCGTATTTTTGAAGATTAAATTTCAAATTGTCGGCTACCAAAATGAAAACAGCATCCCGCCAAAAAAAAAGAAACATGACTCCCCAGAATACAACGCCCAATTAGACAGATTCAAATTATATAAATCATTTTGTTTTATTAGGTTCTTTCACTAATATCTTAAATAAGTGCTAAATAAACAAATTGTGAAATGCCAATAGGATGATGATGTTTATGATATTCTTGCTTGTGTTATGTAGAAATGTATCTATGCTTAGTTTTTGAAGCAATAACAGTGATAAACATAAAATGTGTAAGAAGTGCATGTTTAAGCTACGCATGTTTTAAGTGAGAGGGCATAAGTTATCCATTCATTTTCACGAAGCATCAGAAATATCAAAAAAAAAGCGTGCGTAGTGAAAAAACTAAAGTTAAGTAAAATATATAAAACTTAACCTTAATTCAACTTTGTCAGAAATAGGAGAAAGCATCGCATGCATATATTAAAAATTGATACCGACTTTGCGTATTACATGTGGCCCGCCGACGATCCGAAAAAGCCCATAATTTGTTTACTTCATGACTTATAAAAAGGCAAATCTGTATGTTTTTTCTGAAGATTCTTTTATTCATCTCTTAATTTAAGACCTTGAAACATAATTAAAAACTAAGCAAACACTGGTTATTTATAGATAGACTTGTTTATTTATCAACATTGCTCGGTTAAGCTCAAGGCAACATTACGAGCATTTACAGTGGCTCACTTTTAAAAGACCGACACTACAATACTTAATCACGTAACAGCAATGTTATGGTACCATGTGAAACATCAGTTACTGCTGAACAAGATGCAGTTGTTTTTTGGATGTAACAAGTTAACATGGAAACGAAAAAGCCTTGCAAAAACACCCCTTATTTTAACTTTAGTTACTCATCTCTCAATCAAAGGGCTCTTAGAGCCGGCTCATTCATCTCAATGGACAAAAATGTTAACAGTCTAATGATTAAATCATAATTTTTTCCAAATGTTTTAATATTAAAGAGTCTCCATTATAGACTGCTGTACGACTAGATATTTTGGTTTCATTGATCTAGGGTAAAATGGCGAGCACCGAAATAATTGTTTGACTGCATCATCGTATTAGAACTGGATGGTAATTGGACAGGTATAAAGCTGCACCTTGAAGGTCGTGCAGAGGGATCGTATCATCACGCTTTAATAGACTTTTATAAGGGGCTCATTCAAAAACATTTTTATTTGCCTCTTGTTCTTCTTCTTCCTCGTCCTCATTCTCCTCATCATCTTCTTTTTCTTCTTCTTCTTCTTCTTCTTCTTCTTCTTCTTCTTCTTCTTCTTCTTCTTCTTCTTCTTCTTCTTC
>JAOBBB020368533.1:0-18910 GCA_025331005.2 Zoanthus gigantus
ATCAATATCACCATCATCGTCATTTTCTTCTTTCTCTTTCTTTTCCTCCTCCTCCTCCTCTTCCTTAATTAAAGAGTGTAGTATTTAAGTTTCTAATATGAACAAGCCACTGCCTTTTAAGTATTGTTTTATCAAAATTCTAATTTTGCATTTACTAAAATGGATATTTAAGTCAAGACATTTTCTTGTGTTCATTCATTTTTGATAACATTATTGCTGCCGTTAATTTAGTGTTCGTGAACTTTGGTGTTAATAAACAAACACATTTTCTATTTCATTGTTCAGGAACCTGCCTTTGCCGAAGATATATTACTGGAAATCAGTGCACAGAAGTTGACCAAGGTTACTTTGTTGGGTTTTTGACATTATTAAAATACGAGGCAGAATACACGATAGGAAGTGGAGTTCAGACATCATACATTGATGGATTTGAAAGTTTCTTCACTGGAAGGGGCTACTCTAAGCTGAGCAGTAACCAGTGGCTTGCTTTTCATGTCAAGATACCAGCAACTGTCCTATTCCATGTCGTACTGCGTTATACAAAGCTACACACAAGCATTGGCTCCATTCAAGTTCATACAACGGCTGCAAGAACAGAAAACTGTACAGCTGTGAACACAACTCATGTTCTAACTCCAGTAACTAATGGTAAAGGTCTTGCATGGAGGATTAAGAATACCACAATGATGTGCAAAGATCAGGATTACACTTTCAATGTTACATATTTTAGTGAAAATTCCAATTCAACTGTTGAGCTGGATTCCATAGTCCTAATTCCTGACGTCACTCAAACACGTTCCTATACAAAATCACAGCAGCAGCCAAATAAGACTGGGTACTATGTTAGCACCATAGAAGAATGTGCTACTAATTACACCACTGTAATGGGAGCTCAGAGTAGCCTTGTAATTTGCCAGAACATTTCATTTTCAGTGATGGCTCAAGTATTCAGTGGTGCCCTTGGTAAGCATCAGTTGCCAATAAAATTTTAATTAAAACTTGAAACCCATTAGTTGGTAACTATTTTTGGTTTCATAAATGACATGATACAATAAAAATAATTTTATGAATGAATGAATGCATATATTTCAACATTGTAACAAAAAACAGTTTCATAAAAGTTTATTTTCAACGGTAATTAATGAACTACAGTTATTAACTATTATAATAATGATCTGTAACATCAAATGGTACTGGAAAAAAAATAGCCGTACCTGCAGATTAAGTCCTGCCAGCTAGTGAAACATTATGAGTGAGGATTATGAAAAAGATTTAATGATTTTTCAGTATTCCCTTGTCATTCTGGTATACAAATTGTCAAACATTTCAAAATAAAGTTTTAAAAATGTAAAGTCACTTCACCGTCAAGAATTTCTGCAATGAAGATCTGTCCCATGTTTAAGAATTGTTTCATCTGTTTAATAATTTTGTTTAATAACTGTACAAATTTTGTTCATTGACAACACTAAATGTAAAACATACAGTATCAATTATTTTATTTGGAAGAGCAAAAGTCTTTTTAGCAGAGAAAGGAATCATAAAACAGATGCGTCATTTATATCCAGTTTCTGTGAACGAGAGTCTTTGATTAAATAATTTTGATTATTGGAATGCTATTTAGAAGGCTAAATCAGCTTTGGTGAAAAAGGTCACAAAAATTTTAAATTTTAAAAGAATGGTGTTTAGAACCTGTCAATAACAGTTAACAGCCCATTTACTTAGAAGATAATAGGGCAAAATGTTCTAATTTCTCACTTTTTAAAAACATATTGTACAAAATATGAATATTTTTGGTTGATATAAATATAAATATAAATACGTAATGACAAATCCCCTAAAGGGGTTTTTCAGTGTCATGTTAAAATCCCCCTCTACCCCAGTTAAGAATCCCAACTGGTAGGAGGCAAACCAGTTGGCTATTTTCAAAGTGTGGTGAATTTGCCCCTGGGATTACCGAGGACAAATTAATTCAGTAGTCCAAGGTGGGGATTAGAACCCAGGTCTTCCGCATTCAAATCCCCAACTCTGACCACTGAGCCACGCTGCCCACTTGATTACATTGAAACCATTGCATAGATTTATAAGTATAATCGACTGAAGTGAATTAATTACCTTATTGTTGATCCCTTCTCTCATCATTTAGTATGCAAGTGTAATGATACAGGTACAATGCATGGTTCTATATGTAACCCGTATGGGGGACAGTGTCATTGCAAGCCAGGTGTAACTGGGCGTACATGTGATCAGTGCAAACCAGGGTACTTCGGATATTCAATGGCTGGATGCAAACGTAAGTTCAATCTCATTTTCAATTACTTATTGTGGCTACAGTACAGTCAAACCTCGATTATCCTGGGCCCAGTTGTTCAAAAGCCAATTAGCACTAACCTAGGGTTAAATTTTTAACTCATGGTCTTGTTTCCAACCTTACAAAGGCGGATTTGATCTGTACTAATTTGGGATTAACAAGTTTTTTCCTAGGAAAAGCTGAACAGTATTTTATAAGAACTGTAATTTTATTCCTTAGAGAGCAATTGTTGCTATAATTATTGCTTATCCCAGCGTTAAATTTAACCCACCTTTGAACAACCCTGCCCTGACTCATCGGGACCTCGGCAAGTAGTCCGGATAATCGAGAGTCCGGATAATCGAAAAAATGAATATTAATGAGATACAAATGTAAATAACATGTGAACAGCAAAGAAAGATTTGAATCATACTTTATGTATTTACAAATATTCGCTTTTTGTTTAGATATTCATAACACTCTAAAATGTTCAAGCATACTTGTTTGCTTCAAAAACTTCTCGTCCCACTTCTGAACAAAGGTAATACGCTGTTTCGACTGTCTTCCATGAAAAAACGGGACCAGAGAAAAAAGGCCGGATAATTGAATAGTCCTGATAATCGAGGTTCGACTGTATCTTCTAAGAAGAAGGATATTTACAATGTAAGTGTAAAAAAGTGTACACTGCACAGGAAGCCCAAGTATTCAGTAAGTAGGTAATAATGTATCTGAGCAAACAAAAAACATGCAGACCTTGAGTTCCAACTTGACTATCTAGAGCAATCAGCAGAGCATAGCGCCAACATGCAAATCACTGGGAAATGAATTCAACTGATGTCAAAACAATTATTCTATGTATGTTAACATAGTAAATTAGCTACAGATTTATTATATCATTGTATATCATAAAATAAAAAGTTGGTTTGAAATGTTTAAAAGCAAAAATAAAAGTTTAAGAAAATGGATTAGATCTAAAACTTAATAAGTTTCTGAAGCCGGTTTCATCACTCCATTGTCAGAAAATTTTAGTGCGATGTGATTCGATACTATATGTGTGCCATCGATAATAGATGTGCACACATCTATTATCAAATCACATCGCACTAAACTTTCTGACAACGGAGTCGTGAAACTGGCTTGAAAAACTTAGAGTTTTAGATCTAATCCATTTTTTAAAACTTTTATCTAGCTGTGGCAGAAACCATCGAGCACTCTAGTAATACCGCGGAAGCCACCTTCTTACGTAAAAGCAAAACTATACATACACTAGATTGTCATCTCAGGATGACTTTTGGTCAAAAATATTTCTATTTTCGTTTTTAAACATTTTTAACAAGTCCGTTTATTATATGTTATATTATCATCAGTGGTTATTGCTGATGACGTCAATTAGGACACACAAGCGAATGATTGCCAAGTTGGAAAACAAAATAGTTGTTTGAAAGGCATTCTTGCTGTTGTTCGTAAATATGTTTGGTCACAGGTTCTTTGATGTATTATAAGATTAGATGTCAGTAGTTTAAATTAATTAAGGTAAACAGTTTTATTAATGTTTTTCTTTTTTATTTAGCATGCAATTGTAGTAATAAAGGCTCTGAACATCTTGTTTGTGATGTAAACACCGGACAATGTCCTTGCAATACGGGTGTCATCACTCGGACATGCAGTCGATGCAGAGACAACTTTTATGGCTTTTATACGGGCAAGGGATGTGTTGAGTGCAACTGTAATATCAATGGCTCAGCAGACTTGCAATGTGATGATGTGAGTGGAAAATGTCCATGCAAGAACAGCACAGCAGGAGATAAATGTGACAGATGCAAACAGAATTTCTTTAACTTTACCTCAAATGGATGTCAGTAAGTAGCTGTCAAAATGACTTGATGTGGTTCTTAAACAGGATTAAAACAAATCATAGCATGTCTTCTCAAAACTGATTTTTTTTTTTATTTTGTTTTATTTTTTCCGACTTGGAGAAATTTTGTTTAAGGTCATGGCTACACCATTGTTTTAGTCCTGACCAACTAAAATTGGCTTATTCCTAACAGTTGTGGTATTTTATCTCAGTTGGCACTGACAGTAAAAGCATGCGCAGGTGTTCTGGGCAGTGAAGTGAAGTTCGGGAATGGTTGTAGTTCGTAAGAACACTGCCTTCCAACCACACAGAACACTGCCTTCCAACCACAAAGTCACCAGTTAGATTCTCAGCTCTGCCAAGATTTGAATATTTGTCAGATGTACTTTTCCATCTCAGCTAAGTCAGTTTTCTGCCCTTCGGGGTAGGTAAATGAGTACCAGCATCTGCGGAGAACTAACCAGCAATGTATTAGTGTCTGTCTAGGGGGCAGTCTCATCTGCTTAACACTACAGAAACCGGGGAAAATCTCCGGCTCGATGGGCCACTTGGCTTGTAAAGGATTTAGAATAAGTGACTTCATATTTGGAAAATCTTTAATAACTCTGTAGTTTTTATTGTTACTGTTGAAAATATACTTTTTTGAAACTGCTGTATGTTACAATGTTGAAATACACTGTATGCACCATTCATAAGTTTATTTTTATCGAAAATGGTTCAGCATCATGTTCTTTATGAAATTAAAAATAGTTAACGACTGATTCATATGGTTTCTTGACACAGAACCCAAAAACTGCTATCCATAAAAATTGAAATCCTAAGATAACAATCTCAAATTGCTTTGAAGCCTAAATCGGTTATATTTTTTTTCTTTTGAATTCATTTTATTAATTGCATTTAGTTTTATGCATAAAGATGGTTTCATAACGACAGAGTTACATATATTACCAAACAAACGAACATGATTCAGATTTTTTATAATTTTTTCTCTTTCTCATCATGTCAGAGCTTGTAACTGTCATGAAGGTGGATCAAGATCATTACAGTGTCATTCTGATACAGGAGTGTGTAGCTGTAAAAACAACACTGTTGGAATGAAGTGCAATTCATGTGTGAATAGAACCTACAACATTGATGTGAATAATCCTGATGGATGCACACCTTGTTATTGCTATGGAAGGTCAAATATGTGCTCATCAGCTAGGAATTTCTATAGATCAAACTTCACAAGCATCGTGAACCCCAATAATGGCAAGTGGAACTTTGCTAAGTCTCCAAACAATGATAGTCAGTTTGATTTTAAGTATGAGAATGGATTACAAACGAAATACAATGCTGGAAATGGTAATGTCACCATCGTTTTTGCTGCTCCAACTGATCCAGATTTCAAGGATATGCTTCGTTCTTATGGACAGCAACTTTCATTGAACATAGAACACACGACATATCGAGAAATATCATGGAAGATTGAACTTGAACCTGTAGTGGGGTCTAAAGTTTTCTTCCATGTCATCCCCAGTCCCTCACGAGCTGTAACAAAATACAGTGTGCGCCTTCATGAGGACTTTGCGACTGAGCCAATGTCTGCATACCAGTTGCAATCTAAGTTGGCAAATGTTAAAAGATTGCGAGTTGTAACGAAAGCTAATGGACAGGGGAAATTTGTGTTTAAGAGCTTGTCACTTGAGACAGTAATGTCAAGCAGTGATGGACTTCAATCGGTTGGTAACGTTGAGAATTGTACCTGCCCTGCTAACTACACTGGCCTCTCCTGTCAACTTTGTAATTCAGGTATAGTTCAAACAAGTTCTTATTCTTTTATCAAGAATAGCAGTTAGCCACTATAAAACTAATTACAAAAACTTTTTTGTAGCTTTGCCAGATCAATTAAGTTCATGCTTTAAGTTCGTCAGAGTTGAGGTCTTCGGTTTTTGTTCCTTTTTAAAACTCACATTAGCTTCCTGTGGCTGTTTATAAGAATAATTTTAGACAGGGCAAACTTTTAAGTTCAACATTTCAATTAATTTCAACTTCTTAAATTGATTATTATAAACAGTGAACTCAACTGCAACTTGTGGGGTGGTGTCATCACTCCACGATTAAATGCGGTGGCTGTGCAATAGTTTGCACATATCTATTTTTATATGTACACGAAAACCTTTCAAACTTTGCAGTTGTGACACAATGTTCAACATTTATCTCCACTGCATTTCTACAATAACTACTTAAATCGTTTTTCCGTTTCACAGTTCCGTAACTTGTATAAGAAATTACTCTTTCTTTCAAAACCTTCTTCAACCAAGAAATATGTTTTAAAAAAATTGCTTTTCTTCCTGCTAGACTCACCTTAATGCCTTTTTAATACACGTTTTTGCGCTCCTAAAAATGGGAACATTTCTTAACCACCCCTCTCTTTTTAACTTTAAAGTGCAACTAAAGGAATCAAAGCCACGATTTTAAGAAAATCATATACCGTAGGAGGATCACTTTCGCAACAAAAAATTTCGATTTGCTTCAATCCTAAATATTTTACAGATTTTTGGAAATGCGCCATCGTCAAACACCTACGTTGCTGACCAAGTGAAATGAATCGTGGGTGTTTGGCTCGAAAGTTGTTGTTTGCATATGTGCTCATGTATTAAACATATGTACTTCAGAGTTCTCAGATTCCCGAATTCGATGTTGTAACATTTTATCATCACAATATCTTGGCTGGCCATTACTAGCCTTCTTCAGGTGTAGGTGTACAAATGGATGAACGTTACATATTCACAAATTTGCTGTTTTCAACTATTTAAAAAACACTTTTCTCTATACATTTGTAGTATGTACAGGAAAGATTAGAAACATCTTCATTTTTGTTGAAAACCAGCAAACAACGTGAAAATGAAGTACATCGGGCGTGATGATCGAGTACCCAATAATCATAAACAATCCAAGTAGACGTTATGGCCATTTTATAAATTAATGGACTGAAAGCTTTTTTGGAGAGCTTGTCTCTTCTGAAATGTATATTTTCGAGTATTCCTGAAAGAGATTCCTGAAATCATTCAGGTAAACGGGATTCAAAACGATCTTAGATTTTGGTCATTAACGATTGTTTGAACCGCGGTTGAAGGCAATAGCAAGTTCAACCAACAAAATGTTTCTTCACGTGGTACATCTTTTACTGGAATTTATTGGGTCGAGAACTGCGTTCAAGTGGGCGAAGTTTTAGCTTGAGCCACTCACGATGGACGCACGCAGGAAAAAGGGCGCGAAAACTGAACAAACCCTTCTGTGGCTGCTTCATGCTAAATAACAACCTGAAATGTTTGTTGAAAACAGCTTAGGAAATAACATTAAATAATAAAACTACATTGTAGTACTTAAAAGGCGTTATTTATTAGTTTTCTCGTATCGAAAATTTCTTCGCAACTAAAAACAAATTGCAATTTGTATTTTCTATTTTGTATCAAATTGACTCCGACGAAGGACTAACGTCCGAAACGTCTGTAAGTATTCTCTCTTTTTTACGGTATAGAATTTACATTTTTATTATCAAAAAATATGCTTTGTGCCTGGACAGTGCTTAGTGATATTAGCTTTCAACTAGTAGAAAATATTGGTAAAGTATTTATTAAGTTTTAAATAACAACTACTTTCACTCACTTGTGTAAAGGCTACAGAAGGAAGGACTCAAGTCGACCGGTACCTTCAAACAAGTTTGTAGAATGTGTTCTATGTTCGTGTACCGATCGGTCACGGGAGTGTGACCCCGAGAGTGGAATCTGTAGAAACTGTCGGCTTGGCTCTGAAGGAGACCACTGCGAACGGTGCCAGCCTAACGTGGACAACTCAACCGATTGCACACAGTGTTACCCTGGTTTTTATGGACTTGGAATGCCTAATTTCAATGGTTGTGAAGGTGAGGTCAAAGTCTCGCAGTTAGATTTTAAAACTTGAAAGAGCTCCAGTAATTGATGAAGTTTGCTTTCTCTGGTTCTTTTACGTTATTAAGTAAAGTAGATTTCTTTAAAGAACTTGAGGTTTAAAATTTCATGTCATTTTCATTTTAAGTTTAAAAACAGAAGAATAACCAGGTTCGTAAGCTTTCAGCTTCCAGACTAAAGAAATGAAGATGTAAATAAGTACAAAGTGAAAGTGTGAAAAAATTATAAAAACGGTAAAAGGAAAAAATTCACTATTAATTTAATACCCTATTCTGCCCACAAGATGTAACATCTGTGAAAGTGTGCATAGCTCATACGCGCTTATAGCGTCTTTAAGGCTCTAAAATGGACACAAGGGCCATTACACACATATATAAATTATGCATTCTATACTTGCTGCTTCTCATTTAAACCACATCCCACAAGTGTTAACTTTCACGGTAACGTATAAACGTGTATTTTTAGAATGTGACTGTGTGCTGGGAAACACGCCATATGGTAATGGTTCAGTTTGTAATATAACCAATGGTCAGTGCACATGTAAACCGAAGATTGCTGGTAGAAGATGTGACCGCTGCCATGAAAATGCTGTAAATACAAGCCGTGGGTGTGTTGGTAAGTGCTGAATTTCAATATTTTTCTGTAAATGTCTTCACAACTTAGCTGTAAAAACAATGAAAGCTTACTGAATTCACCTCAAACAAACGAATGGTTCACGTTAAGGTTTCATCGATTGGTTTAACAGTAAGAAAGAATTTCTACTATTCGAGAGAAAGAAAACGAAGGGCCTCATCATAGTTTTCATCAGTTGGCTAAAAGTTAGAATGAATAACACAAACCTTTTTTATTATTCAATGATACACATAATGAATTGTCACTTCATATGTTTCGTCATCTTGTTCAAAAGTCACTTATGTCCAGAATCGACCACAGCAACGAAATCCACGAAATTTACAAACGCCACCACAAAAACCCCGAAAACTCCGAAATCTCCAAAATTTTAAGATTATTTATTTAACCATTATTATTTAAGTTTTAAGATTATGTTGTTTTCGTTGTTTTAGTGTTGAAAGTGATAAAATCGTGTTTTTCGTTACTGCGGTCGATTCTGGACATCTCTCTCAAAAGTTTTTTTATATCCCTCTCAGATTGCCCTGAATGTTATCGACTACTACAGAGTGAAGTTGAGATACTGCGAAGAGAAATTTCATCTCTTCAAGTTACCATGTTACGACTAAAGAATGGACACATTGGGGACTTGACGTTTGCTCAGCAGCTAAACAATTCAATCGGTCAGATTCACATGCTGGTGAAAAAAGCTGATAACTCTTCTGGAGTAGAACGCGGTCTCTATGAGCAACTAATGGCGATGAATCAAACTGTCTATGATCTTGAAAATGCCTTGAAAGATACCATGAAAAATGGAATGAACGCACTTGAGAGTGAAACTCGTGCAATAGACACACATATTAACACAACAAAAGAGGTCATATTGTTGGTCAACCGTGTGATATCGCAGAAGTATAGCACACTTAATAGTTCTGTTAAGACTGGACTTGTTGAAGCTGAAGAACTTACAAGTTTCCTATTAGAAAAAGTAAAGGTTATTGGGAATATTTCAAATCAGTCTTTTTCTCATGCACAAGAACAGAATAGAAGTGCTGATTCTATCGTATCTAGAGTAGAAACCAGTGATAGACTTGTTAAAGATTCAATTCAATTATCGGTTAATGCGGCTGAAATTCACAATCATACTTTAACTATGATTGAAGAGCTTAAGGCAAATACAAGCCGAGTAAGAACATTTGGAGAACAATTACACCATTTTGTGAATCAATTGTACAACAATGCGACCATGATTCTTAGCAGAACCTCTGCAGTGTTGCCGGAAGCACGTGCTCTTAACCCTGATAATAGTCACGCTGTCACGCAACTCTTATTGGCTGCAAAGTCTGCTTCAGATAACACAACGTTCCTAACTTTAAGAACGGAGGCGCTCACGCGACAGCATGCAAATCTTACTTCCGAAATCAACAGATGCAGCGCGCTGGTTGAACGGATGATGAAAAGTGTAAACAAAACAGAAGTTTTAGCTAAGGAGACCCTTCATAAGGCTAAAAGTGCTCACAACGCGGCTACTGCGGCCATTGCTTTAGCTGCGAAAACACACAGTGACGCGAAGGAGATGCTTAAGATTTTAAAAGAGTTTGTGAATCAGTCTCGACAAGCACAAGATCTTGCACAGCAAGCACTCACAGGGGTCAACGAGGCAAACAAGACCAGTACTGAAGCCATTGCACGAGCCCAGGAAGTGCATTCCACAATCCAAAGAGCCGTGGAATATGCCTCGCAATCATTGTCTGCGGCAAAGAAAGCAAAGAGTATATCTAACAGTGAACATCAGGTTGGTCATTTTTATGACATATTTCTTGACGCTCTTACGAAGGGCTAACACTCGAGAAGTCAGCTCCTTTGAACTACTTACAGCATTGATTAGAAACATTTTAACCTTGAGTTGTCTAACATGAGTGTTGTCGTATATGTGAATATACGAAAAGTAACAGCCTAAAATGTAAGACTTATGGTGATGATCTTAAATTTTCTACCTGGAGTTATCTAAATCACTTTTTGCCATATACTTGTTTGTCAGGCAAAAAATAACGGCTTGAAATGTACGACTTGCGGTGGTGACCTTTAATTCTCCACCTCGAGTTATCTAAATTAATGTGACATTTGTTTCTCTGACGAAAATATATGCCTGAAATGAAATGTATGTCTTATAGCGATGATTTCAAAATCTCCTCCTCGAGTTGCCTAAACTACGCGTTGTCATATATGCTAAAATTAAAAGTCGACGTTTCGGCGTCTCAATGACACCATTACCAAGACAAGACTAGTTGAAATTATTAATACAATGCTGTAAAGTTCAAGTCTCTAAATTTGCATATCAAACAATGGTTCAAATGAATGTTCACTTTTGCAAGAATGGCGTCGCTTTGTACTTTAAGTGCTGCCTTGAGTTTTCTAATCAAAAGCATTTCCTTAACAAGGCATTCAAATTTGTCTTTACATTTAGTAAGCACGTGAAAATTGTTGAGTAAATTACGTGGTACGGGAATATTGTGACGTTTTTTGCCTGTGACCTTCGACACGTTGGTGTAAGTGCGCGCGAGTAAAACCGACATATCCTGCATTACACAGGTTACATTAAAAAGAATACAAAACACACTGATTGTTTACAATTGCGGTTTTTTTCTCACGCATTTGAATTTTATAGCATTGCATTAATTATTTCACTTAGTCTTGTCTTGACAATGGTATCATGGAGTCGCCGAAACGTCGACTTTTAATTTTAGCATTTACTACACTTTGCTTAAGCAAAGCTTTACTCATCAAATGTTGTGATATATGACATAAAAAATTATGTTTCTCTCACGAAAATTTATGCCAGAAGTGTATGACTTATGGCAATGATGTCAAAGTTTCCACCTCGAGTTTTCTAAATTTCGTGTTGTTCTACCTTAAATTTCTTTCGCTTTCATTAAAAAAACACAGCATCTATTGTATAGATGACAATCCTAACAGTGGTTTAGTTTTTAGTTCTGCTTCTTTCTTAGAACGTTTTTCAAAGCTGGCAACAAGATAAACACGCCCCTCTAGCAATGGAGATTGTTGATCACTTATTTTATTTTTTCAGAATACCTCGGCAATTCACACAGATGCAAAGAATTTAGAAAGCAGAGCTAGCAGCAGTAAATACAAAGAAAGTTACCTTGTGAACATCAAGGAAAACACAACATTGAAGCATTCGTCAGCACAACATCTCACAGATTCCTGCAAGTTTAACTACTCGCGAAATGCACAGGACGCCCAATCAAGCTCGGTTGAGGCACAGAGTAAGTCAGATCAGTCGGACAAAATCGCTAAGGCTTCCCGACAGACAGTAGATAATTTACTGGAAGATATCTCTAATTTAAAGACTGTTAATACCACAAGGTTGAAAGAAATCCAGAGGGAGATCTTAAGACTACGCGCAGCTTTTACGAGTCTAGATGTTAAACACTTGAACGCAGAGTTAAAAGTGGCAAGTGTTGAACAGGCGAAATACATTTCCGAGTATCGACAAAAAGTCCAACAAATTAAAAGTCAAACTCAAGAGTTAAGACAATTATACAGATCTTTACAGTCTGTACCTTGTAAATAAAACAGGACCAACCATTCCGCAGTAAAATCGTCCAGCGTTTGTTCGTCAAATCTTGGAGCAACCCAAGACAAGACCGATGTCCCCGTGAAGAAAGGAATATAAGTTTAATTTGATATCAGCTCAAGTAGAAACAGTTCTGACATTCTAAAAGATAGCTGCTTGAAACGGTGGTACAAACAGGAAAAAGATGTCGACTCAACCAATTCGACAAAGTATAAAAATTCTTCCTTTTACAAAATTATTAAGATATGTCGCATAATGAGCCCGCAATATTTCTAAATTTATTTTTAAGATTATATGAGCTTTATATTAAAACTGATAATTAAACGGCCATTAATTATTAAGATTTATTTTATGCTCGTGAATTTTCTAATCTGAAATATTTATCACACGTTTAGTAGTTTTTAAGGAGCTTTTGAAGAGCGTTGTGAAGTCAACTTTTGAATGTGAATCAGTTGGATTTCATTGATCCTATCACGACGGGCTAACGTTCGAGAGTTAATTACATCCAGCGTTTCAATATATTTTTCATTGCGATTTTTTTTAGAATTCTGAGTAAAACAGTCACTCATGCTTAATTAGGCGAGCAAGCATATAGCAAAAGCAAACTATCGAGAATAATATATAAACACTGCTTTCTGTTCTCACTTTTATTTGATTTTAATTTCAACACTGTGATAACTATTTTTAGATCAATTATATTATTATAATTATTATTATTATTACTACTACTATATTATTATTATTTTAAAAACAATACTAGTGTTTAATTGTGTACATATACCTGAGCCCATAACTCCTGGCATGTATAATTATAATTGCAAAACTCTTAGGACGCTAAAGGCTCTTTTTAATTAAAGCCCCTTTTGACAACGAAGTGCTAGTTGTCGAGTAAATATTGTTAATACTATTAAGTTAATAATGGATGTATTGTCGGGGAAACAGTAACTATAATCAACATAAAATTTACCAACCCCTACCTCCTTTCCACCCCGAACGATGGTTTAACATTTCTCGTGCCGTATCGAGTTGCAACACTTCCCTTTCAACAATAAGTAATTTGCTTGTTTGAACCACACACTACAGCTACCAGAATGCTTTGCGTAATTTCTTTTGTCAAGTAATAAGTATCAATTGTTAAATTATTCTTATGAAGGAATAAAAATGTTTTTAGAAAATACAATTTTTAAAACCAATGAGGGAAAGGTAGAGGAAGTCTGACCAAGCCCGTACGCATGGCACCCCCCACATGATTAACACATTTCGAAGGAGCTCTCGTGTCTTTGCCGCTCCCTCGCCCCACACACAAACATTCCTTCGTACGGGCCTAGTTTCCCAGTACTAAGGCCCCACCCACACATATACGGATATTTTTATATCCGCAATTTTTATGTTGTGGATGAAATTCTGGTTTAAAAAAGTTTCGCGCCCACACGTAACCGAAAACTATCCGGATTTATTCTAGTCTCCATTCTCATCCCCAGAGCCCAGGATTCACTTGGTCGGCGTCAAGATCGAGTATACTGACTAAGTGAAACGTGGGCTCTGGGAACGAGAATGAGTAGTCTCCAATAAACACCATAAAACATCATGCAGGGCATGCGCACATGTTAATTTCGCACATCATGGATTCTCAGAGTTGGAAAACCGATACCTTAAGCCCGGCGCAGACTAGAACTATGCGCTGAACAAATGACTCGTGACTATCGGCGTAAGTAAATTCCTCCAGTGTGCGATGTCGTTTCGAGCGCATTTGGTCACTTGTGCCATCGGCGCCAAATATTCAACATGCTGAATATTTTTGTGCACGAATGAACATTTCATTCAAATGTGCGCACGTGCTAAAATGATACGAATACGCATCTAAATCTCATTTCTTGCTTTACCACTACGCCAGACCAGTTTCATTTACGGACATCTAACTCTGTTTTGAAGGAGCTTTACAAATAGACAAGTTTTACACCGTAGAGAAAATAGTTTTTGATCTGACGTTTCGTAGTCCTTCGTCGGAGGACGAAGCTTATGTTTAGCGTCCCTGCCCGCTTCCTTTTGCAAGGCCACCTCCTTTTTTTTAAAAAAAATATCAAATTGTACATTAAAATTGGATATCTATGAGGAATCAGTCCTCACACAGGTCTTTGTCAATGACAAACTGACTTGTGACAGCCTCATCGAAGTACCGTAGTATGTGACTTTCACGGATCTTCTCTGCTTGTACTGTGGAGCCGAACACAGCCTCGCAACCAAAGATTGAAAGAAGACGATTAACATTATCCTCTGTGTGAAGGCTGCAGGGAGACCGGCAAACTCGCCAAGAGAAATAGCAACAGAGCTTTTGTTCCTCAACATGAATAAACTTATTGCCAAATTCTTTGTGTTTATGATAATGGACTTTGCATTTTATTTGTTCAACAAGAAGGCATTTGTAACTCCTTAAGTAAATCGTAATTGCAATTGTAAACGTAAAATAAGAACAATAAATGTTCGTAACTGACTTTCGTACAAATGTACCTTCCATTTAACTTAATCTTAAAAAACGTTTTGAGTACATTTCAAAAAAAGCCCCGACCGCTTCCTCTTCCTTTTTCAAAAATCCGGATGCTGAACGTAAGTCATAAATTTCTTTTAACTTAGCCTAAAAGATTTTCAGTAAATTTCTAATTAGCATCATAATACAGTAAGACATTACTACACAATATAAACATTAAAATACAAAGATTATTTTAAAATTAAATACAATATATTCCATACCACGAGCAAACAAAGTTCCCATACAATTTACTTATTTTTAATTTGCAATTGGGCTTCCTGATACGAAGTCGGCAAGTTAGATACCTTTAAGCTTTAGAACCTGGTCTGAAGGACTTCACATCGTTTCTTGTAATTTATCTGCCACAATGTAGGGGTCTTTATCGTGACAGTCATTTTCAATAATAAGTATCTATGGTTCATTTTAGTTCATCACCATCTGCAAAAAATAGTCCGGTTACGAAATTCAAGGTTGTGACAATATGTAACGGCTTGCATGCATAGACGAGTGCCATATAATTCTAAATGAAGTGAATGAAAAGAAGTGCTTTAGGTTTCTTATGCCGGCTTAAGTTACTGAAAAAGCATAACGAAGCATAACGAATAGAATTTCTAGAAATAAGTCGATGAGTCGAGTAACTTAACTCAAAGTCTTAAGCTTCTTTTTAAAATTTGAGTTTTTATTGATTCAGTTGTTGCTAAATTAAAATTTCTGTCGTTTTCTAAATTTTCTTAAAACAGTTGGACCACATCGTAACCATTCAAAACACAAGACCAATTGACCAAAATGATGTTTGTTTTGTGTGTTACTTGAATAGATCACAAACTGCTCAAATGATTGTTTTGAAGTTTTGTACTGTTGTTGAGACACACGCTGTTTTATTGTTTTTTAAAAATTAACATCAATAACATACTATCAGTAATTCTGTACCAAAATGTTTTCATTTTTCATTTTCGTTTTCATATAAATTTGTTTCCGATAAATTATCTCATGTCATCGTTGAACCATGTTCTTTTCTAATATCTAAGTCGAATCTAAGGATTGTTATTACACCTTGAAATGTTTGGATATGTAATAGTGTGACCCAATAACTAAATAAACCTAAATAATTAAGCAGTGCCATCTGGTTATTTCTGCAACTCACCAATAGCGCTTAAAAGATAAATTGTGTGACACGTACAAAGTAATGATATTCAAAAGATGACAACAGTTTTCTCTGGGGACATTAGAGCTTGTTCCGTTGTTCGTTTATTCACTTATAAGACCTTTGTTAGGGATTAGAAAAAATGGAATAATTGTTTCTTCTTCTGCACAAAACAGCTGGATGAGGCTGAGAGCTACCGGTAACACAAACTGTCGACTGCATTTATAACATGAATAACGCGAATAAGAAAAACGAATCGGTTAATGATCGATACATTATCTCGAACAATTTGTCTCCGCAAAGATCAAGATTACCAACAAGCTTTTAAAGTTCAGCGACCTAAGCCAGGCAGACTGAAATAAAAGCGAGTGTTTTGATTATGAATGACGATGTGAAATGCTCGAATAATATGGAAGAGCTCGAAGATCGCCCAAAGAGTTTAAAGATAGTGGAAAATAATTTTATCTTGCGCCATCTTCCGAGACCTAAACTGCAATTCAAACGGTTTTCCACTCCGCTGGGATCACTTTGTGTTGAAGGAAAAACGGATGATTCAAGATTAACCCAACGGCGGTAAGTGATGTTGTCTTTCCTAAAGTAAATCTTTTTCTTAATAGAGACTGCATGTTGACCGCAACCAACACGCACAATTTTGTTGGCTTGAATGCAAATCTAACACATTTTGATTGACGAAACAGTACCTGGGGCTTAAAACCAAATTACAGATGTGATAGGTTTGTCATCGATCTTTTACGTGTATTTAGGATACTGGTTTGACCCGCGACATTTTCTTTGTAAAAAATGGTTTGACAAGAGTTTAATCAATACGCTTGGTTTTACAATTTTTTTCTGCTTTTAATTAAGATGTTCTGGCGTTGGTTTCTCACGAGCTGAAAGGTTTACAGATAATAAAATAATGCTGTGGGTCGCTAGTTGTAATTCTATGATATCAACCAACGCATATTTATTAAGTAGTTTGACATTGGTTGTGTACACAACGAAATTAAAAATTTTAGGATCATACACGTTCTTTCCGACAAAAGTTGCTTCTTACTAATTGATTCCGTTTCCTTCATTTTAAATCGTTTTTTTTTCTTTATTTTTTACAAACACGGTTTCGTGCTTCTATTAAACTGACAGCCAATGTTTTATTCAAAAATGACCAATTTTATATATAATTCTAAAATATTACTCCAACATGCAATGCTTGGCTTTGTTGTAAATTTGACAAGATTCAGTAACTATCCAGCTATTGTAATAGCCAATAAAATGTTCGTTACTGATATAAAATAATTTATGCAGTTGACATACAAATGCTTGAGAAACAGCATAACATAGATAATATACATCAAGAGTGAAGTTAAAAACCAATATCACAAATTTCCTGTAAACATATATAAGAGAAACGTTTTACGCTTTCTCTCGCTGATAAACACAGCGGCAAAAGATGTCAGACTAATCTTGCCAGATCAAGTTAAGTACATACAATACTACGGCATCCAATTAACTTTGATTTTAAAATTCGATATAGAATATGAAATAAATTCTCGAAAATGCGGGGCAAGTGAGTTGGGCTGCATGGTATTTACACTTTCAAAAGGCGATTATTGGTTACAATTCTTAGACGTTTTCTTACACTGAATACGACTTTTCATCGTATGAAGATATTTCAGTTTGTTAGGTCTTGGACACGTTAAGAAGTCACGCGTCAGAATTATTCGGTCTGTGCCGTCTCACGAGGTGGCAACTTTATTATGTTAGGCGATACAACACTCTGTGGTTGATCATAAGATAAAGCGCGTCATTGCGATCCCGTTTCGCAGACTTTGTAGGACACTTTACGTTTTTAAAAATAAAACCTCTATTTTAAAGTGCGCCTAATACTAAAATTTTTTCACTAAAATGATAAAATGTAATTTGTGAAGTAATTTGCCGCAAAATGTTCTCGACTTGGTTAAAACCTCGATTTTCCATGCCCCGTTGAAGTCCAGTTTGGAATGGTTCGCGGCCGCGCATAAAGAAGTATGAGTCGAGTCTGAGTTTGACGTCATATCTGGAACGAAATTTTTTAAGTTTTCCTTCTCAGGTCTTCAGAATTACAAGTATTTCAAAATATTCTGCTGGATATTTTTACAATGCACCCAGGTCGGCGTATTTGTAAAAAGTTTTTCCCTTCAAACAAGGAAAAAACGATATTCCACTTCTTGAATTGACGTCAAATCAGGACTCGACTCGACCTGTGATCTGAAGTGCCATAAATATTCGAAGATTAAACCGAATCAAAAAAATTTTGTGGCAAACTACGAGAAAAAAAGAGAAAAAAAAAACAACAAAAAAACAGCGCATTCTGCAACTAAAAGACTTCTTCCGACAGTGATAAGTTCACTGTAACTACATGAATTAATAGTTAGTTTTGTGCCAACAATTAATTACAGAATGTGTTTTTAAAAGAACAATTCTGGCTGTTAAAATATTTTAGAACCTTCGGCTTCAGTGTTTGACGTTCTTGTAAATAAGTGAATTTCATACTTTACCTTATCTTAGGCTAAACCAGCCTCGAATTACAGTTCTCTTTCAAATTAACATTAAAGATTTTAAATGTTTGCTATTCTGTAATTTCATAATGAAACCGCTTTTATTTATTGAGTAAAAAGAAGTCAAACGGTGTAAATTTTAGGGGAAATTATTGTGAGAGCAATTAGTCTGCCAGTTACACAAGTAAATAAAATGATAGCTTATAATCCAACTTGCTAGACAAAGGAAGGTAAAACTCAAAAAGATATGGGTTATTGTCTAGTATTCCGAGATGAATTTGTATTTTCGTGGCATTCGTTTCATAAAATCGCAAAAGGAATGCCTCTTACTCAATAAAAGAATCTCTACAACAACAACAACTCTTTATTTTTTCCCCTTTGATAGTACATGGTTACATTATAAAATAGTATAAAAATAAAAAAA